>JANHGN010014280.1:20445-135232 GCA_024605025.1 Megaceryle maxima
TGATGTGTATGTTGTATGATGTGTATGTTGTATGTGCATGTGCAAAGATGCAGCAACATAGAGCAGCAAGAATTGCTCTCTGCAAGACTGAGGTGTAACACATGGGGGGCATTGCCTTATTTCTAGTGAGATTTTCACAGGTCATGGGAGAGTTCAAAGAACCACTGGATAAATAAGAGCATTAGAAGAGCTGGTGCCCAAGGATTAAATTAGAAATGCATAAGGTGAGCAGTGACAAGAATGTGACACAAACATTGAAAAGGTGCAATCAGCAGACAAGAAAAGAATGGGAATCAAGGCAGGAATAGGAACAAAAAGTCATCAAGAAAAGGTTTCTGAGAGGGACCCAGAGGACTTTTCTCTCTGGACAAATCTCATGATGGGTATAATAAACCTAATTGCTACACAGCTTGGACTTGGCTAGAGATCCATGCCAGTCTCTGCTTGCTGGGTCTTCCTATTTCCCTCACTCTTTTGGTTGTATCTTGGGCTCTGTTCTTAGTGTCCTGGCTCTTCCTTTGATTGCCCTGGCCTTGTTCCCAACAAGCTCTCTTAGCTTTGAGCCAGGTGTGCATACTCTTTGTTTGAGATACTGTCCTATAACATGGAGGTCAAATCTCATTCCCACCAGGACCTATTGCCCTCCTAGCAACACAGTACTTAGAGTAATTCCTGCACTGGAAAATCTCTCAAGAGATTTTCTGAATGTTTCTCATATATACCTCATTGAGAATCTCTCCAAACCTGTTTCCAGCATGAAAGAAGATTCAGAATTTGCAGGTAAAGTTGTGATCTTAATGAAATAAAGAACAGTAGTCTGGTGAAAATAAATTGATGAAACCTCAGAATGATATTAAAACCTTTCAGAGAACATGCTGGGGCAAAGGGGAAGTTATACATAAAGAGAAAACCAATGGAGTGTTTGGCACAAGTCAGTAAACATAAGTGATGACACACTAGAAAAGATGACCAAAGCAACCAGGTGGAGCTAAAGTCAAAGCAGACATGGATAATTTTCTAAAAGGTTAGGACAAACATTGGTAGGGCATCATAATAAAGATGAGAAAAATGCTTTTTGTTAATTTTAAAATTCTTAAGCATTATCCTCTCTTAGTCTCTGTCTCTTGAGAGACACCCTTTATGGTCACAGTACACATGAAGGGTCAACTATCTCATCTGCTGAGGAAAAAACAAAAAGCTTTCCTCAAACATTTTCTCACTGGAAAAAGCTCCCTACATTCACAGTCCTCCTTTTATAGAATGAATTTTAATAAGTGTCTTTTTTCTTTGTTCCCCCTTATTGCTTCAGGTTTTTTTGTGTCTTTGCCTTTGTTTTCATTTTCATGTTCTTTCCATTCTACTGCATTATGAATTCTTATTTTACTTGCTGAAAGTTAGAGCTACTGTACATATATTTAGAATATATGGGGGTGTATGTGGATACAGATATTAATAGATACACGAACATCACATAGCTCTCATTACTGTTCCAATATTATCAATTTTATTCACCATATGTCATGCTATGCAGTTTTCACCTTCACCAACTTTAGATGGCTGTTTGCACATGGTCCATTAAAAACTGGCATTAAAATGTCCATTATTGCAATATTCAGGATACTTCTCAATTATATTTGTTGGCTCAAATTTGATGCAAAGTACCTGGTAATAAAAGAATCTCAAACTACTGTGACTGAAGTTTGCCTTGAAGAGTGAATCTTATGATAACTAAACCAGTATCAGCCTAAAGCTGTTTTATCACATTTATACAAGGGGTAAAGACATTAGCATGGACAATCTGAAAAAAGTCACATCCTGGTAATTAGAGAGAATTCATGTTCATTTTCATTCTGCAGCCTTTGTCTGTACTTGTACATCTTAAGGCCAAAAAAAAAAATAGGTCTACTGTTACACACTACTTTGTAAATCACAGTATTTGAATACTTTGTTTTGTATGAATGATTGATGTCCATAAAACTAGCACATCTCGTACTTTAAAACTTCATTTTATGTGAAAACACTGAACAAAAACCAACATACTGCCATAAAAAGCAGGAGCTAATGTTTCCAGAATTCAATTCCATCGGTAACAAGTTAAAGTTAACAAAGTTAAGTCAACAACTAATTTAAAAGCTGGAATAAATTCCCTTTTTTTATATCATCCAAAATCTCAGAGCCAGATACTGTGTTTCAATTTGATCTCTATGCACTGCAGTTTCGGCTCCATTTTCTATGGTATTGTAATCATTCATCCATTAAGATTTCTCATGCCTTTCTAAACCTCACACCAGATAAAATCACCTCCTGGGGAACATCTCCAGAAAAGGGGATATAGTGGATGTATAGAGCAAAGTGGGTTCCTCAAATCGTCGCACAGTCGTAAAAGGAGGGAGGGACCAGCAGGTTTTAATCCATCTCCTCCAGCACCAGCACATACATACCCTTGCTCTGCAGGATGCAATCACAGTCATGTACCACCCCCATTAAGATCCATGCTGTATATCTCTGATTGTCATGGAGACTGTTTCAAAGTCTTGCTGTGCTTCAGCAGCAGCAGCAGCAAAGAGGACAATAGTACTTAGTCTTAAACGGCTGAAAAGAAAGCAACAAAGCAAAGTGCAAAAGGGAAGAAGCTGTGACTGAAAGGGATATAAATACAGCAAGACACACTACAAACTATTGCAGAGGACTAGAGCTATAAGCTAGACCAACCATCCAACTACTCTGATACTATTATGGCCTTGTATTTTTGTGTAGTTTCAAATAATTGTGCCTTGAGGATAAACACAGGAAAAACATTGTCAAGGATAGGTCATTTCTCCTTCCCCTTTCTCCCCCAGGCTCAGATGTTGGGCTGTTTTAGATGAAAAGTGTTAATTAGGGAACTGTTTAGTTTGCAATGTCTTGTCTGGTTTTTCATTCCTGTAGACATTGTAAACTTATGGAGTATTGAAGCAAGTGATATGCAATGACTTGGAACAAGAGGCAGGCAGAGACCCAGATAAGTGAAAGGTGTTAATAGAGTTGAATTTTTTTTTTTTTTTTTTTTTGCAAGACCTGAGGCAAATAAGTGATCTGCAGAAGAGTGAGGAGACAGTTTTATGTCAAATAGCAAATTTGCTAAGAATTGCAATTTACAGCCATCCATAAGCTATTCTCAAGTCAGGGCAGTTGTCACAAGAAATGGGAGTAAAAAGTAGAACTGAGCAACATAAAATGCAAATTAGTACAAAACAAATTGTTTTAATCACATCTCAGAAAAAGGAGTCATCAGACCAAATTTTAACTGTAAGTGTAGTTAATAAAATAGTTAGAACTATAAACCTCTGAAAAAAATTGATTGGTGACCTGTCTGTGAAGATTTGTGATCATAATACCACAAAAATCATAACACCTCTTCAAGGACTGAGCAAAAACATTATGAGTGATACCAAGGTTGTGTTCTGAATCAGTACTTTGAAAATGTGAAGGACACCATCACTCTCAGAATGGAAATATAAGGTTACAATGAAATCAGAGAAATAGTAGAGCAAAAGATGGTTCCACAGGATTCTTCCACAGCATTTGGAGCAAACTTGCTGTAGGAAGGAGATCTACTGTGGAAGAGTCCAATACACTGGAAAATCATGCTCAGTGTAGAAAGGAAATATTTTCCTTTGAAAATTAAGTGGGAGAGTTTGACAAGCACATATGCAATCAATGGTAGCACATAAAGCAGGTCTCGAGCCTTTTGGTAACTTCTGCACCATGAGGACTTCACTGCCTGATCTTACATTTACAAAGGTGCAACTCTTTTAGGGGAGAAAATACCTATAACAGATCCTCTCTCAAGGAAGACTTTGAGGAACAGAAGCATGTGATAAACCAACAATTGCTAATGTCTTCTAAAAGAAAAATCTCACAGAAATTGTAAGAAAGATTGGCAACATAGTGAAGTTTCTAATAAAATTTTTATGGTCAAGGCATCTCAGTTTGAGATACTGAAACAGCCTGGAAAGTAATTAGTTTGTGTTCCCAGTGACCACCAGAATCAGCAGAACACCCCACACACCATCACAGGCAGTAGGTGACACTGTATTCTGCCTGTGTTTATGTGCAATACTTAACTCAGCTGTGAGAGAAAATTCCACCTAATGAACAGACGGCTTGTGATAGGTCTACTTAGGCAGAAATGCTTCTGTTGGTATCTGCAGACTTTTGCTGTTTGCAGGACAAGTATTTTTTATTTGCACACAGATAAAGCGAGAGAAAAAGTTGGTAGGAAGCAGTTCTAGGATGCTGGCTTTTGCACTCTCTGTTTTCCTTTCTCTATGCTAAGCCAAGCAGCTGAAATTAGGTTGTCAGGTTTGAAAATTCCAGAGCTTGTTTATTTAACTCTTTTCTGTGTGGGCTTCCTTCTATGGGAGCACCACCTTTGAAAACACTGCAGATCACAGAGTACAGTGGCACAGAAAGAAACACTTTTACTTGAGAAGTTCAGATTTTCCATGTGAAATATTTCATTTCATTCTGAGACAGATTTCACTTTGGGAGCCTCTACCCAAGAGGCCATTTTCTACATATAAGAGATCACAAATCCCTTTTTTCTCTCAAATGTACAAGATGCCTAGTAAAACAAAAGGTAATTTTATTTTTAAAATTCAAATCATTGTGCTACAAGTTACATGTAACTTGACTTTACTGTATTGTGCATAACTTTTTTTTTTTCATGCAGACTGTTACCTGGCTTCATGTAGAGAAAATTATCAGCAACATCATTTTCTCTGTCTCTCATGAACAGAATTATCCTGTTTTACATAACAGAGACCTGTGTTGTGGATGATGCCCAGGAATGGAGTGAAGCTTTTGATGCCTCTACTTACCTGTCCGTTCCCAAGCTTTTTGACTCACACACAGAGGCTGCAGCCATTTTGTTCTCAAACATCACTGCAGCTTGTCAGGGCAAACGATGCATCTCTCATGTGGGAGGGGAGAAGGCTGGTTGCAGTTTTCATTAATATAAAATAAAATCTGCTTTAAGACCAAAAATTCTATTCTCTCTGTTCATAAAACATAACTGCTCAGACAGAAGGTGATTGTGTTAATAAACATTTTTGGCACATCCAATGTCATGGTGATGAAGTTGTTATTCCTGGGAAAGGCTCACAAGGCTTGACAGCTCAACAAATGACCTCCTCACTCAAACCTGTAGCTAACATCTGCTCCTAGGACAGGTCCAATAGATACACAACATAGGAAAAATAAGTACTGACCTTCTGTCTACATCTGTGTATATCCCACACCACCCTTGTCACTTCAGAAGTATCATTATCAGCATTTAATTCCAAGATAATTTAGTGAAATAAAATCTCCGGAGGCCAACACAAGAAGGCAGCTACAGCCTGAGCAAATCCATGTGGAGCAGACATTGGAAGCAAGGTAGTGAATAAGACAGCATAAAGCTGATCAAAATGAGACTGGGACTTGAGCAATGTAAGAAACTTCTTGCCACTGATTAAGTATACAAAATACTGAGGATTTTATGGGTTTTGCCTTGAATTTTTCTGAGAAAATCATCCACCAAGAAAATCAGTTTTGTTATGTATTAAACTCCCTACTTTTCCAGGCACAGCAAAGCTCAAGTCCCCCTTGGCTCTGAGGTTTCCTCAGACAAGGATAATCTATGCCCCTTCCACAGCCAAATTTCCTAAGAAAAAAATCTTAGCTTTATCCCAAAAGTGAGCAATTTTGAGCCAGTTCTCTTCAGGTATTTACACAGCCTGGAGGTGCCCCCTACAGTCTGTGCCAGGTGAGGTCTGCCTATCTTTATGTACTTTTATGCATACGGCTAAATGCACACACATTCCAGGAAAGAGAGATGACTGACTCAAGTGACAGGGACGTAGAAGGAGTTGCATTCATCATCAGCCTGGAGAGATACACAGAACATTGTTCCCAGAAATGGAAAAGCTTTCTGAAAGCTTTTCTGTACTGAAGGCAACAGTAATTACATTTCTACCTGCAGCACAGTTTGGTAGGAGACTGATTCTTCACTGTAGTGCCTTGGGGTAATACAACAACAGCAAATAAACTTGATGAATCCCAGTTTTCCTCTTCAGCATGCACTGCACACACTGTCTGCTCAGTACGTGGCACAACTGCTTTCAAATCCAATGGAAGGTCTACTGATTGACTTGGGAAGGACAAGTATCAGTGTTTTGCTTCCATAAAACATCCATAGAAGGTAAATATCACTGTCCATGCTCAGCAGAATGGGACATGAGCAAGACAAAGGCTGGCAAAGTACCACTGCAGTCAGCAAGGCTAGAGAAGGAAAGTAAAACCCTCTTGAGTCTGGTCAAGCTGGGGACTGTGCCCAGTGCTGGGGAACAACACTCCACTCACTATAGCCAGACTGTCTCTGTAGCACTTTCTCTTTCCTGACCAATGTCACTGTGTTTGCATGATTCCTCCTTGGCTCTGACATTGATAGATAGTTGTTTGGTTTAGATGAGCAGGTTATGGCTTGTTGGCAGGAGCCAGACTTTCCTTTCCATAGTCTGCACAGCGAATTCTTGAAAGCAAAACTGAAATATTGCTTTGCAAAGTAACTTTTTTAGGTGACAATAGCTTTTTTTTTTTTTTTTTTAATCCTCAGCACATTTCACCTCTCTAACCCTCACAATATTTAAAAAAAAACCAGTGCTTATGTGATTCCACTGCACACACTGAGTCTTATCTCATTCCCCCAAGTACATAGATTTATGATGAAACACAGCAGCTGTTAAAATGTTATGCACCATTAGTAGAACTGGAAGGCTGTTTTCTATCATATTTCAAATCAGCTGAGATACAGGACAGGAGAGATTCCTAGGTTGTTAATAGGCTGGCTGCAACACCAGGAAAAAGATTTTATGATTATTTCAGGCAGACTTTTTAAATTTGGTTTTGTGGTTCTGACCATCAGTGAAAATAACACATATGCTCTATGGCCTCCATGACCTAATGCCATTAAATAAGCCAACGGAGCATCTTTTCATTATATACTACTTTCAACTCTGGTCAGCTCTAGCTCAAAAATCTCATAGCAAGTCAATTGAATGACAGAAAGACAACAAAAGGATTAGAGATGAGGAAAGGCTTTAGGACTTTTTAATTTCTCTTGAGGAGAGATTAACAGTATTAGGACCTTTTGGGAAGTGCTTCTGCTACAGGCAGCACATGGAAAGAGGCACTGCTGGTAGGCAGCCCTCAGGCCATTTGACACTTTGTAAACACCAAGAAACTAATAGACAGACATCATAGGTCTGTGTGGCACTGCTCTTGGTTTTGATTAGATTATTTCCTCAGTAGGTGGGCTTCTGTTTTGAATCCAATTTTTCCTTCAGGTGGAAACCTGAAGAAAAAAGTTTGGGCACAGGAAAAAGGCATGTGTCCCAAATCAAAAGAGGTGATCACAAGATGTGAGCAGAGCTCAGATGTAGAGACTATGGTCTCCCAGAATGTTCCTTTGGTATGATCAGACCATGTCATGTCCCAGATACAGAGCCCTTTTGACAGCCAACGGGATCCTGCTCCCCACTATGCAGTTGGATGGAGATCCCCAACAGGCAAGCACTGCAAGCTGAGCCATAGCCTGGGTCTAAAATCTAAAGCACACTTTTTGATGGGGGGCAAAACAGTTTAAGTCAACAAAACAAATTTCCTTGATATAGTAGATATCTACCCAAAGCATGAAGCATTTATTTTAATAATTATTTTCATATTGTTTATATTTGTGTTGAAACCAGAAGAAACTGGCAACCTGTGAGGGTGCTTTAACATGTACAATCACTAACAGAGGTTTCTGGGGCCCAAAATAGCTGGGGTCCCCACCATTACCAGAGCTTGAAGGCTGCCACTAGGGTACCACACTGTCACAAGATCATACTGTTTATGAGCACCTCTTGCATTTTCACATTTGCATTTTAAACACTCTGCAAAGAGAAATGATAGAGATGGGAAACATCCACACAGTTCCCCAGTCCAAATGCACCACCGTTTCACTGAACAGCAAGGTTGGCCAGTGCCGAGGGAAGGGGCCAAATCTATTCAAATCCAGATACAAAGCTCTGAAGAAACACCCAGGCCTTGTACTTGAAAGTGTTCAAAATAAAAATTCAGTTTTCGTAGTTTCTAAGATTTTTCCTCACATTCCACCTCTGTAAAAGCTCTCAGTCCATTGATATGAATGTTGACTGCCACTTAAATTTCTTCTGTAATTGCTTTCAAGTTAATATCCAGCATTTGCAGCTATTTGTGGCAATTGTTTCTGCTGGATTCACAGATTATTTTTTCTTCTCTGCCATTATTTTTTTTTCCCCAGTTCCACTTTGTAGTCACAGTCTAACGGCAAGATTTGTCTTCTCCACACTCTACCTTCACTCCCGTTTTGTTCGTTATGATTTCACACCATCACAAATCCTGCTTTTGAATTTTGCAGGCAATGAGATTGTTATGGGTAAACGGCTTCTCTGCTCTGCAGACAGAACTTCATTTAACTGCTCTTTTCTCTTTCCATTCTGCCATGTGGATGATGCGTCTTTTAAGACTCTCTTTCTGGTCTTCATGACTGTGAATAAGAAAACTCTTGTTTGAGCTTAGGATTACCATGGTTACAGGTTTATTATCTACCCATTTGGATGCAGGTTATCCTTCTGACAATTTTTGGCATGTATTAGTCAGTCTGTGCTGATTGCTATTTTGTTGGGATACATTTGGAAGCAGAGCATCCATGGGGAAATCGGGAAAAATGTAATTTTCTAGAAGCTAAAAATGCAGACTGGGATCTAGCTTTAAAAAATGCATTTCAGGGTGATCAAGACATGGAAGCAGAAGCTCTGAGTTGTTTGCTGGCTATGACACAGATTGTATGGACAAGATTTTTTTCTACACGTTAAATATTCCATGTCAAATAGAGATGGTGCTGGCAGGATTGTGATCTGGGTTGTTATTGTTGTCACACAGAAAACACTGGCACAATCACACTTTATATCATCTTATATTTTCCTTACTGGGCCTCCCTTATATTCTAACAGCAACAGACTAAATGCTTTTAGCATCCTCTTATTCACTCATTTGGATTCATTTTACAAGGGGATTGGTTGATACCCTATGACTGATCCAAACCCAGCTTCACACTAGGGATATGTAGAAGCTCTGAGCTAGATGGTAACCAGTCTAAGGCTGCAAATAAGCTATCAGCTCTCCTCTGCAACAATTCTGCTGTGGATCTGTGAAAATGCCCAGCCAATCCTCTGCTGTCTTAACCTTTGCTACATCTTCTGCACCACTATCATTCCCTGGTTAGTCTTACCCACCTCCGGGCACTTCCAAGGTTAACATGATGGGCCAGGAGCTCTGCTGTCATGTAAACATACATATGACCAGTCTTGATCACAAAGAAAATGTGAAGAATGCACATCCTATATCAAGGGAATTTGATTTGTTGATTTACGCTGTTTTGCCACCCCATCAAAAAGTCTTTGGTCTGAACCCCTCTGCCACATCAGCACCAAGAGATGTCAGCTTCTCTGTTCAGCTAGGTGGGACCTTACTGCACCAAGTAAAATGCTGAGCACCCCTCTTTACGTTTTTATTGTCAAAGTTTGTCTTGGTCAGGCAGTTAAAGCCTGAAGTCTGTGCTCAAGTCTGTCTGGACACAAATTCCTGTCCAAGGAATGAAAGTACCATTGTCCTCTTAGGATTCAACAGATTTTATGACCCCATGGAGATGACTTATGTTTGGAAGTCCTCACATTGTCTGAAACTGGTCTCGGGCATTTCCCTTTGGCTTGTGCACCTCCTCCTCTATCCACTGCAAGTCAGCAAGTTTTCCCTCCTTATGCCATGCTAGCTGCAGTCACAGTCTACAAGCCTGTGCTTACTCCAGAACAAAAAGACATTGGGGAATGTTTTGAATCAGACAAGAATATGCATTTCCCTGGACATTATGAATCATCCTGAAGATGTTTATCTTTGCCAATTGCCTTTGTGCATTTTGACCTTTGGCTTAGGATGGCAGAAAGAAAAAATCCTCTGGGGTGGAATAAAAATAAATCGAAATAGTTTAGAGATATTTCTCTAACAAAATCTTAACAAGATCTTGCTTTTCAACATTTCTAAACAGTCTTTCCATTATTTGATAATTGCAGTTATAGTATGGGAATCGATTAGTTGTAGAAAAATAATTAAACATTCAATTAAAGCAAATTGAAATAGTCTAAAATGTTGGCACCCATTCCTGCTGTCCCAAACAGGAAGAATTAATTTGACCAGGATGGTTATATAGCCAAAATGTTTGACTTCAGATAAAGAACTGTACTTCATTTCTTGGCATTGCAACAATGAATTTTAATGAAAGACTTGATTGTGGGGCAGTGATGACTAGCCAAAAGGCAACATGTGGGATGTGATGGCAAAAATCAATAGTTAGAACAGAAATTAATAAATGCTGGGAAAGATCATTTGGCCCTGATTCCATTTGCATAGCTCAAACAGGAGTTACTGCTGCTTAAATCTAGCAGGGAAAGATGGACCTCAGCGTAAAACAGACCCCCAGAACAGAAGAGCTTTTTCACAGAATCATCCAAGTTGGAAAAGACCTCCAAAATCATTGAGTCCAACCATTAACCCTGCTCTGCATGTCCACTGCTAAACCATGTCCCTAAGCACCATATCCACATGAGTTTTAAACATGGCCAGGAATGGTGTCTCAACCACCTCCCTGGGCAGCCCATTCCAATGCTTGGCAACCCTTTTAGTGAAAAAAATTCTTCCTAATGTGGAACCTAAACCTCCCCTGGTGCAACCTGAGGTCATTTCCTCTTGTCCTATCAAAGCTGTTGGTCCCTTCCCACAGCAGTGGCCCGGGGATGGCACAAGAGATGTTCAATGCATTATAATTTGAACAGGAAAAAGATATTGTGATCAAAGTAAAGTGTGAAGGAATTAAACAGAAAGAGACCAAAGAAATGTCAGTCAGATCACACACTAGCCAATTCCAGATGCAAACATATCCAGACTGCAGGAGTCCAGTGTCTTAAGAGTAGCCCCTCTGACCCTCTGAAGGACCTTCTGTCAGTTATATGCCAGATCAAAGGACACGAAAAGCACAAAGGAAAAATCTTTAACTCTCTTGCTTCTGATACTTGCCTTCAGCCATTATAAAGTATAATCCAATCTCATCAATATTCCTTATTACAGAACACACCAGTCCTGGGGGACAGAGCACCCTGGAAATAGCTTACCCCACCTGTTAACACACAACAACAATTCAGTGATGAGTGTTTTCATAGCAACATCAGTTAAGTGACAAATATCCATTTGAGAGCTGCTATCCTTCAAAATAAATCAGCATAAACTCCAGCGCTGCAGTGCAATTCAGCCACTTGCTCTACTCAGAAAAGCAACTTGCAATCTGACTGCTAGGCAGAAACAGCTTAAAAGAAACCAGGGAAGTAATATTCATTGCTTGACTGATGTAAACATTAGCAGTGGGGCTCACATGGAGAACCTAAACATGTCCTCTCCTGCACAGAACTGCTGAGCAGTAGCAGCAATGGCATTCTCCCCTTCCAGCTTGCAGTCTGCCACACAAAAGGGAGATGGTACCATTTTACTAGGCATCGTGATTTGCTCACGTGCTTATCTGAATAATGCAATAAAGAACTAAGTCCTATCTTCAGCCTTCCTTTCATGCCTCCAACACTCCACCCAAATAAACATACAGAATTTTGCACCAAGCCCCCCTTTCTGTTAAGCACTTTGGCAGATCTTACCATACCATGATACGAAAATCCCTCTGTTTTACATTCTCCTTTCATTATCAGTTACAGAATCATGTAACAGTTCTGTACACCACAAACTGTTTCAGTCTACTAAATTTTAAAGGACTTTCAGAGTAATGGGTGAGTTGGTTGCAGTGAATTAGCTAAGCTACAGATGCATGAAGAACAACAGTGACCACTGCTCAAAGCACCAACGAAACAGTGTATAATCACTACTCCCTGTACTAAAACCAAATGTTGTTTCAGTTCTGCTTTATTATCCATTAAAATAAGTGATTACAGAAATCAAAGAAGTATTCGAAGCTCCAATGTGTTTGGAGACTTTGATAGATTAATTTTATTAGTTCGTCACAAACACAGCAGATAATGCCTCCAGATTAGAGCTACTTTAGATTATTGGGTGCTGGCATCAAAAATCTGCATAGCTACATTAACTTATTAAAATATTCTATTAAATGTCAAGGAGAATATCATGAAAAGCTTTAACTTATCGAATAACTATATTTGCTAAAGGGCATCAATGTGTTAACATTAGTGCTTTATACAAAATTCATCCTGCAATATAGTAGCTTTACCTCTAAAGCCTATTACAGCTCTATCCCCTCGGGCAGAGGCTGGAGAACTGCCACTTAATTGTCAGTGCTATAAATTAAAGGAGTGCTTGAGTCAGATGTCATCCAGAGCTTACAGACCCAGCAAACTGAGTAGGAAATGCTGACAGGGAGTATCAGCCTGGTGAGAAACTTCCCAATGGCTTTCCCAGAATTCTGAACCCAATTAATTCTGCTGATCTTTTATTTGCATCTGCATTTCCATTGTATTTAAATTAAATACAGCTACATGCACTGAGCTTGGCAAAGCCTGGATAGCTAGAAAATGAAAAGCATGAAGGAAAAACAGTGAGTGTGTTTTCTTGGCTATTGTTTAGCACATTATAGGGGGAAATGTAAACCTAATAGCTTACAGAGTGCTACAATTCCCCGAAGTGTTAAGAATTATGTTACAACCCAAAGCAGAGAATCATTTCTAGGAAATAGAGGGAGACACAATTGCCCAGCACATGAAAATCAAAATCCTAATTGGCAGAAGGAGTAAAATAAATCAAATTCCCTATGAAATGCAGAAATCATCCTGGAATGTCAGCACTGTGCCTCATGTCTGTAAAGCACAGGTAACAGTGACAAGCTGAAGGTATTGAGCAGAGCTCATCAATTCACCCACAGAAACCAGTACTTTCATATTCAGCTGCCTTCTCCTATTATTTGAGTTGTTTGCTTGCATTTTTCACCAACATCTTCTATCAAAAAGGGGGGGGGGGGAATCAACCAAAAAAAACAACAAAACACACAATCTAGTCACTACAGAAGATTTTGTATTTACAGATTACAACCAAAGTGACGAAGATAATAAAACACAGCATTCCCACTGCAGATGTCACTTTACCATTCCCTTCTCACTTCGAATATTGTCATAACATGACCTTCTTCCTCTCTATTTCCTAAAAAATCTAATAAGGTACTCAAACTGCAAGCCTATGGATGGAAATCAAGTTTTGCCAGTGGCAAGTGTTGATCCTTGATTCAGGCATCTGACTTCAAGACCATTTGTTTCATGACTAAGTCAGACGACATGACAGCACCTAAGTGTGCAACCACAGTTATCTAGCATTCAGGTACTTCGTTAGTTTTGTGTTTCTGACGCTGATGGCCCAGTTCACCAGGGGACCTATGTTCCAGCAAGGCTGAAAGTTCCCTTAAAGCAGGTTATTTTATGCTGAGAGTGTGTCATCAGTGAGAGTAACGTTTTAAGCAATTTGTCATTTTTTTTCCCTGATTTGATAGTTACATTTTTATTTCCAGGATTCAAATACAAGATTTAAGAGTTTCCTTCCATTCAAGTTTGCCCAGACCACTTGCAGAAAACAGCCACAAATCCACTTTAAAAAAAAAAAAAACTGAATTATTCTGATAAGCAGTGACAAACAATATGGAAACACTTGAAATTCAGTGTTTCTGGAGAAAGTTGCTTACACTTCCTACTGGGTTCGTGGGAAATGGATGCAAAATAGAGGCTGAACATGCACAGATTAACGCGGACACAAAAATAAAGGCTATAATACATTTTAATTAAGTTCCATGGAAAAAAACCCAAACACTAAATAATTAACTAAACTCATGTAAGTGCTACGGGCTATATCTACAGAAGGATTTTGGCACTGCCACATTCATCTTTGCCACACCTAAATACAAGGCATCTGCAGTCAGGAGTGGCAAACACAGCCCTGAGCTCCCAAGCATCAACAGAGGAGGTAGATGCGACTCCAAGGGACTCCCATGAACCAGCACCTGACATGTGGGATGGCTGAACCCTCCAAAGGGGAGTATTGCAGAGGATTAGGTCTGGTATTTCTCTTCTCTCCAGAGATAAGACTCTACCCTTGCACCCTGAGTGAGGTATATATGGACATCAGGTATCACAACATACAGTCCTATATTAGACCAAGGCAATAGTGACATTCCCCATGGAAGAAAAGCTCAGCAATTAGGTCAATAGAGACCAGACACCATGGCTTCTTTGGTCTGAGAGGTTCAAACCCTCAATTCTGCTCACAGGCATGGCTCCAGCCACTGCTCTGGGATAGTCCAGGTGGAGTCCATTAGCATAGAAGTTACCCAGAGTGCCCGAGAGCTGCTGTTCCATGGCTGGTACATCTCAGGTCACACTTGAAAATATGCGGTCCTGTAAAAATAAAAAGCAAGGATTTTTTACACAGTCAGGATTAACAATTAGGGCCAACCTTGCTGACGCTTGCATGTTTTGATGGGCAGGATAAGATAGCATATGGTCAACTCTTCATTTCACCAATCCTAGGATAAAAAAAAAGGTCAAAACAACTCCAAGTATTCTCATAATTTTGTAAAGCTTGCCAAAGGAGGATTTGATTTTCTGTGACAGAACATCCTAAGTGACCTTCAGTTCACTCATGGCAGAGTATTCTTTGCTCAGATTGCTTGTTCAAAGAGTGCAATGGTATGCTCAGTACGAAAAGTTACTGAGAAATATGGACTATTTCCAAATGTAGCAAATCAAATAACTCAATAATTAAAAATGAGATGCAAAGAAATGTAATAATAGCCAAAAAGTAAAAGCTATAGTTTCATTCAATAATTCAGAAATGAAAACTGTATTTCTTCCAGCAAGGAAGCTGACCCAGATAAAATAGGAAAAGATGAGGGAAACCTGTCCTCCCTCATGAAAGTCGGGAAAAACTTGCAATATATCAAAATACACAAAAGGTACTGAAAGCCTCATCTTTTTTTTTTTTTTCATAACAACTAGAGAATATGAGTCGTGGGAAATCAATGGTGCAGACAGTAAGAAAATTGAAGTTTTTGCACTGTGGCAAAGACAAAGATTCCTGCGTCTCCTAGACAGAAGGGATGATGATTGCTTGTAATAGAAATATTACAAATACTAGTATAGAAATGCAGACTGTGTTAGAAATCAGTATAAAAAGATCCACACTTTTTGGCTTTATCAATCAAATACAAAGTCTAAGCACTAGGAAACTAGAAGATGCTGAGAAAGCAGAGGTGCCAGGAGGATGTAATAGATGCTGAGTGGAGCAGCATCCAGTGTACAGAGGTAGCAATGGAACAAGGAATTTTCTAAAAGTTGACATAGCACTGGTGCTTAGCTGTGACCAAATAGATTTTGACTAGCAAGTGCTGACCTAAGTTTTGCTGACTACTTTCTTACAGGAGTTGGCAAGGATCACTCAAGGCAGCTCTGAGCTTCTGCATTGCCAAGATACACTGTAGGACGCATCCTTTACCAGTAGTCAAGTCACCAGCATTTGCCATCACTGTAGGCATTGAAGGGTGTCCAAGCTGCTGCTCCTGATGGCTATGGCCCTACCATAGGCCCCATGTCACATCTGCTG
This sequence comes from Megaceryle maxima, assembly GCA_024605025.1. Lineage (NCBI taxonomy): Eukaryota > Metazoa > Chordata > Aves > Coraciiformes > Cerylidae > Megaceryle > Megaceryle maxima. Next base: position 36,196 of record JANHGN010014280.1, read on the forward strand.
ATCCCATGAAGATGTTCTGAACACAATGGGGAAAATGACTCTAAATGGATGGAATCCACCCCCTAAACCAACATGAACACTTTTTGTAGGCTCTGAAGCAGCCTTGGTACCTCTTGCCCATGGTAGGAGAAGGACTAACATGCTGTAAAGTCTGCCATCTCAGCTTCATCAGCCCCTTATAGCCAAACAGGGAGTAGGAGGGAATCTGAAGTGAGGAGATGGGCCCTGCTCTGCTGTGTCTGTCTCAAAATCAGAGGCTTGAATGTATACATATGTCTTCAAATGTGTACACAAGTGGAATTTTGCTCATATGATGAAAGCTGTTGTGTTTCCCTTTATGGAAAAAGGTTCTTCTGCACACAAGGCTATTACTCTTTATTATTCACCATTTACCTGTTTAAAAACTGTTGGTTCTCTAATCAGGGAATAGAAACACTGTGGCTTAACAGCTCAGTTACACCATCTGAATAATGAATTATGGAGGTTTACCAGCCACCAGCAGGTTCCTCCAAACTCTCTAGCAACCACTTATAAATACCAGCCACATTTGCAGAAATCCCTGCTGATTCAAAACTATTTTCAAATAGAAGCTGGCACATTGATCAGATTATGTATGCCCAATAAATAATTTAGTCAGCTCCAGAACCTGGCAAACAACAGAAGACAGTACTAAGAAGTCATCAGAAGGGAAAATAGCTCTAAAAAACTCATTTTATTCAAGGATCACTGGAAATAAGATGAAGCAACAAAAGAGATATTGGGTAGCCAAAAGATACTGTTACTTGCTGAAGGGTATTTCATTAACCAGCCACAATGATTTGCAATTCTATAGCAATTCTCAGAAAATAACCACCCCAAAGAATTTCAATCAACTGCTTCTCTGAGCTGACCAGCAAAGAAAAATGATGAACAGCTCAGCACTGTTCTATCAATCAAAAGGAAGGGACCCAGCTGGCAGAAGCAAGTTTAATTTCTGATTGAGAGAAATTACAAAGTTGGAAACTATATTGACATTTTTACTGTGTTTAGCTAGACAGGGTAACTAAGAGACTACACAACTAAATAAACTGCACCCCATCCTCTACCTTTTCTCCTTTTGTTCCTCACCCATAGAAGTACAAAACTACAAACTTAGACATACAAGTAAAAGTTCCTAGCCTTTGAAGTAAAAGCATCCCAAACAAATCACCACCAAGGAATGGATTTTTTCATTGCTGTCCTTATTAGACAGCAGCGAACATTTTCAGAATTTTCCTAGGGACCAAAGAAAACCAGACTGGAAGACTTTTAAAGGTCATCTAGCTCATGAGAATGCACAGGGCAGGGTCAATTCTATCTGTGCCAGCCTGGCATATGCTCGTCTGTTCTTAAAAGTCTCCAGTGGTGAAGAAACCCCAGGCCACCAGCAGTCTACTCCAGAGCTCAGATAGCCACACTGGTAGCAATTGTAGCTTAATGTTTAAGGTACACCTCCCTTGTTGGAATTTAAGCCAATTACTTCATCTTTTTAATTGATGTGGAGAACATTCGACTGCCTTTTGTGCATTTCTGGTTTATATATTTGAAGATTATTGTGTCTCACTTCATTAACTTCTCTAATTCCTTCCATCCAAAACTGTTCTTTCAGACTTCCCTCCAAGTGCATGGTTTCAGGTTTCAGGCATTTTTGTACTTCTCCCCTGACTTCTTTCTGACTGGCCTGACTTGAACTTGAGGAAAGGTACCTGAAAGAGGATACAGTGTTGCAACAGACATCTCAATGAGGCTGAGCAAAGTTTTGCTTCACTATGGCATTCTGTTCATATGTCGTGGCTTGGTGTGTGTTATTTTGTTGTAGTTCCAACAACATAATAATACTTTTTACTCACATTTAAACTAAGATGCAACTAGGGAAGATTATTTATTTATTCATTTATTTCAAGAATGCAGCTTATCAACTTTCTTGACATCTTGCTTTTCAACATGTGATCATTCTTATCGCTTTGTGAATAACAATCCAGATGTGTATCTATACATCTAAGAATATAAATCCTAGCCTCCCTCTCTCAGTGTACACAGGTGACATTATAGGACTTTTTTATCAGCTGCATTTCAATGGACATCATTAGAAGAACTTCTAAAGTGCAGGCAATCAGAAGAATTGAAACATTCCAGTTATCAAGTTTATCTGCATGCATAAACCTTGAGCACAAGAGCTACTAACAAACTGTTCACTGAAAGAACTGGAAGTCCACTTAAAGAATGGAAGGCTCAGGCTGGTATGCAACTGACACAATATACCAATGAGGAAAAAATAGAACACAAAAACACTGAAAATATGGTGGTGTGATCATATAAACTGATGGAAGAGCAGAAATGCTTAGCTCATCTCCTTCCAGCTCAAAAATAGCAAAAATTGGAGTGTTTCCAAGAGTTATTTGAAGATGAACAGTAATTATTTTATGTTAAAAAGTATACATATTCCATGTCCATTCCCCAAAATGGCAATTATCTGACAAGGCAAAACACAAAGTGACTCCACAGAGCATTTTCCAGTTTTAGCTCAGTCAGCTTATTACAGAGAAAAAAGCATTTGACAATGCTCTCACACTTAGAGTTCTATCCTGCAGTAAATGCATTCCTAGAGAAGTGTATTAGCAAATTCTCTCACGTAGTCCCAACAAACAATTCTGATCTGAATTGCTTTGCAGAGGTGCTATTACAGCCCTGGGATTGAGCTGCTGATGCCCCCGAGTGCTGTTTGCTGTGGTAGTGCCAGGGAACTGGAGGAACGATTTGTGTCTCATTGTTCAGAATATAGTGAGTGATGCAGAGTAATGAGACATGACACTGAATAAATTGATTGAACGAGATACAACAGAAAGTGTGGGACTGAGTCCTACAGAGGAGACCTTTGTGTTGCTTAATTTGAACCTTTAATTTAATTAGATTTTCGTGCAATGACAGCAGGGCATGAAGGCATGAGGGCTCTGAGCTGCTTTCTGGGAGACACAGTTCTCCAAAGATCAAATAAAATACTGTAAAAATGTCTTTTATGTAGGGCATGCTGCAAGTTCTTATATTAGATATTTTTGATTACTATTATATATACTGTTACTAATGAGTACAGGGCTTCACTCAGCAGCAGAGAACAACCCCCAACCTAGAGACAAGACACAATATTGGCTTGATTTGTCAGAGGCAGAGAAATAAAAGGTTGCATTTGATCCAACTATTTCAGTGCCTAAAATAGACACTGTCACCTGGGTTCAAAAGAGCAATGAGCAATTGCATCTGTGCATCAGCCAGCATGGCCAGGCTGATGCCTGCCTCCCAGGCTCTGCCTTGGGACAGCAGGGATGCTTGCTGCCCCTGCTCGAGCCACAGGCTGCCAGCAGCTCCCAAAGGCAGCCCTGCCTATAAGGCAGGATGAAGAACTTGTCTCCAGTTTTGATCTTCAAACCCATAGCAGGTACTGAAATGGCTCACGTAGAGTCACACAGTATCTGCCACACCTGGGTAATGGGGCAGGAACTGAAAATATTGCATCTATTCCTCCTCTCCAGTTCTTTTTTCTCTCTGACCACCCAGAGATGAGGTGGCTAACCACCGCTGTGAATCACGTTTTTACTTCTATTTAAAGAAAGGGTTTTAAAGATGAATGTGAATCCAAATCACAGCAAACATACATCGCTACTGAACTGGTGGGGTCTTGGAGCAGCTCTGAGGTTGTTCCCAGCTGCAGTTGCCTGGTACCTTTGGGACCTGAACTGTAGTACATGGAGACTGGACAGACATGGTACCATGTCTGCAGAGTGATGGATTAATGGTGATGTAATTAAACAATGCCAGTTTACCACTATGCCTTGATTGCAGTAATGACAGAAACATCCTACTTCATTAATTTTGAAACCAAAGTCAAGAAACATGCAATGATGATACAGGGTAGAAAAAGAGCTTGCTCCTGTTTTTCTCCCCTACTAATGCTCATTCGTGGTCCAGGTCAGGCCCAGACCTAATATACTGCATTGTCACATTGGCCATGTGCTTATCCAAACTCCTCTGGAGATCAGGTTTGTCTTCCTGCTGAACTGACCTTGGCTGAATGGAGGAGTGGAAGAGAATGGGACATCTGAAGACAGTGCAGAAAAAAAGGATAATTCCCAACGCTGGTAAGCTAGACAGATCCTGGGACTACAAAGTGCAGGGAAAAATCAAGAAGAGATCTTCACCAGCACTTGGGAGGTGTTCACATCCAGTGGATTGTTTCATTCCTTATGATGAAAATGAGCACAAAGTCTGTACATGACCCCAAGCAGTTGTGGACCATTTGGATTTGAGGTTTTAGTTCAGAACTCTTCTTCATCTGCTTCTTACACTGCTCTTGAAACAACTGAGCTGATTCTGACAAGCTAGAATTCAGTCTTGCTGGTATTGCATTTCATACTTTCAGCTCATGCCTTTCAAACCTTCACAGACAAATGCTTGCTCTCCTTACCAAGACAACTTGTATGCAAAGCTTGTACCAAAGTGCAATTCCTCTGGAGCATGTGAGCAGAACCAGTTTGCAGAAATGTGTCAGCAGACAAGATTCACAGCTCCCACATTATCCCAGTAAAGCTCCTTTCTGAACCCTGATAGATTTCACATGAGCCAATATAAAAGAATCTAACAGTCTTGACCCTGGCTCTTCTCATCACAAAGCAAGTCAGGTGAATTGCCCTTTTAATATTTTCTTGGCACCATCTCTACAGCGATCAAGCTTTTTTTTTTTTTTATTCTCTTCAATTTATATAGAGTTTCTGCTCTTGCACATCCCTGGTCTTTGCATTTACTACTTAGCATCTCTTAAGTTTTATTTTGATTTCTTATTCTCTGCTCAAATTTCCAGTAGGTCTAGATTCATTCGTAGCATTTACTATCTGCATTTATTCTCTGATCTCAACAACACTGCTACTTTCATTATCATGCAGCTTCCTCCCTCTTCAAGATCATTAAGGAAATTATTCAATGAAATTGGATCAAATAAAATCCCATATAAGCTTCTCAATAACTTAATCCATTTTGATTCATTAGGGCACACATTTTTATTTTCATATTATGGCATAATATTCATAATAAAGATAATTCAAACTGCTTTTTAACTCCAAAAATCAAGAACATACTGCATGAAATTATTTAAATCCAAATATATTTCATTGATTGCTCATTTATTCATTAATTTTACAACTGCTTAAAAATAATCAAGATTATAAGGCCTGTGCATTGTAAATCCAGGTTACTAATTGTTCATAGGTCTATTATTGTCTAAATATTTCATAAAAGTTAATTAAGTTCCCATTTTCTGCCAGGTTTGGTTTTATCACCAAACAGAGAGATCTAATTAGCATAGAGCAAGATGGATTCAATAATTTAGGAAGAATGTCATAACAAATCTGGATCATCCAGGTTGCTAGAGCACACCCCTAATCACTGTCTCTGAGTACATCAGTAAAAGTTTAAATCACAAAATGCAAATATGTCAGACTACTCATTGACGTTAATGTGAGCTTGCAGCTCTGTAAAGAAAATTCACAGAAGAAGCAATTTCAGAAAAAGTCTCTGCACAAGCCAGAAGACTCGAGCACATGTGCAATAGGGTTATAAAAAAACAAGTACATACTGCAAATGACTAAACAAAAAGGAAAAAAAGAAAACATTGGAAGCCTAATGGCAAACAAACGTAATCAAGAGTCAATGTAGCGTTATGGAACATATGGTAGAAGACTTTGTTCCAGGCAAAAGTTGAAGCATTCAGGCACCTTGATGTACTCCGTAAGTGTCCATCAATCAGAGATGTTATCTTTTGCACTTCACAAATGTCAGCTAAAGGTCTTCTCAGTCCAACGCATTTCAGCACTAAAGGCACCCCATTTCCTTTGATGTATGTGGCACCTCCCCATTGCTCCACCAAGGTGGCCGGCAAATTACCCATTCTAGTAGCATCTCCCCAGCCCTGCTGGGGCAGGAGAAGTGGAGGTGGTGTCAGGAACACCTCATGCTCGGGGACTGAAAGCCTGGCTGGGGAGAAAGAGGGAAGGGAGCACACTGAGTTTCACACTGAGAGTGATTTCTGCACCCCTGCTCTTTGGTATCACAGAAATAACATTTTATTTTGTAATTAATATGTTCTGTTTATACACTAATATATTCTCTTAATATATTATATATCTATAGTTTGATATCTTTGCTTTAAAATAGCACACCTCCTTTGTGAATGGCTGTGAGACTTGGCCAGAACAGACTTTTCTGTTCTCTATCCTTCATCCTGGCCCAGACAGGAACTGGACATCAAAAGACAGAAGTTCAAAAGCTAGCAGCCGTCCTGAGGAGTCAGACAGAGATCCAGGAGTGAGCCAAATGGACTTTTCACAATGTAAGGAATAGGAGGCATCATGGAGGGATTAGATATGCATTCAGCATGCTTTATTGTCCTGATGATACTCTTTTCTGGAAGTGCACTGGTTCTGAGCAATAAAGACAAGGCTTTGGTCACATTACTACTATTGTTGCCCTTTATGGAAAAGAATTGCACATTTGAATGTAAATTTGACCTACTGAGGTAATAACTGGTTGATACACATGAGACTTCAACAATGGGATGAGCCAAAGGAGAATTGCCTGGTTCCTCAGCACAAAAGCAGACAGCTGGAATAGGTGTGTCATGCACTGACTGGCACATGCAGCATGATATCATGTATTTGCCTTTTGCTAACAGATATTACAGTTACAGGTCAGAGGTTCACTCAGCTTCCCAATAAATTAAACCAAAGGAACCTTGTCATGGCCTAAAGCATCTGTAGTCACAGTAGCAGCTCAGCCATACAGAAAAAATAGAGATGGCTCTGTATCTGTAGAAGCTCTTACACAGCATTTTCACTACAGTGTATGCTGGTCAGAGACCAAGGCACCATAAAATATCATAACCCAGAAAAGAACCTATGGGCTTTGTACAAATTACCCTTTGGATTGTTGAAGTTACAGAGTCCAGCATTGAAGAGAACAAACTTAGCTAAACATTATCATCAGTAAATAACCAGCCAGAATGCCAGTGCAAGAGCCTCAACTTACTGCACCTACACATTGCTGCTCCAGAGAAATACCACAGAGTAAGTGTAAAAATAACTTGAGTGTTTGGCTCACTTATACCACCTCAGCACAGCAGAAATGAAAAAAAAAATTAATATCTGTTTTCAAAGCCTTCAATACACTGCACAGAGGCATGTTTAGAGTAAGTGATTTGCTTATAACTGGAACCTAGCACAGAAATTCCAGCTTCTTAACTGGATTTAGGTAGCAACACAATTTAGGTCTAAGCACAGCAAGTATATTATAGAACAGGAGGAAGAAGGTCAAACTGTCATTATTTTTTTTTTTTATTATTTAGAGGAATAGCCAGGTGCTTTTATGCATTGTATCAAGAAGACAGTACAAAACAGGGAAAAGATTTACCAACTGGCTTTTCAGCATCACTTGAGTCCCGCTGAGACAGAAATAACTTGACTATATGTATTTCCGTTCTTCTTTAGCACATCAAAATCTGTTTGTGCTGAGAAAAAAAAAAAAAAAAAGAAAATCATTGAGGAAGGCTGTGTATTTTTCTCATCTGTTTCTGGGTCCAGCATGATTCCAGAATTCTGGGGTGGAGGGATTTATGTTGTTTTAAACTATCTTAACCTCTTATTCTTTTTGCAAGAAGATTCAACAATCTATGGCTTATTTCTAGTTTTCCACTCTTATATGAAAACAAGAGACTTATTGCTGATCATAAAGTGCCTTTCCAGATCTAATAAAGACATCTCTCTTCCAGGAAAGGAGACACTTTACCCTTTTCTCTTATCTAAATAACCTCTCTAATATTCATCTTTATGGAGCACTAGCTGCTCACAGTTGACTCTCTTTTCATTTTTCTCTCTAAATTCTGGGTCGGTGTGCTCTCCATGGCTTGGTTGCCATTTCAATTGCTGGGCCCAGTGGGCATGTTATGTCAATACAGTGATATTTGCAGTCTGCTCTATGCAGGTGTGTTTTATGGAACAATTTGATTCCAATTGCACAAGTTAGGTGTCTTTGCCTTATGAATGTTTTATTCTCAGTCTCCCACCAAGCAACATAACCTTTGCATTACAGAATGAACAGTGATATTTTTGTTATATTTTTTGCATTTAATTTCTAGTCGAATAAAGAGGAAGGTTGCACTGACTAAACCAGTAAGAAAAGTTGCCTTTTGGAGAAGAGAGTTCAATTTTTGGCTTTTACAAAACCATTCTGTGGCTTTATCTGCCCTGCCCAACATACGATGCAGAGGTCCTGGATTTACTGGTCCTTGATCAAGCTAATTTCTAAAGCAACTATCCAGACCTGGCACTACTCACACACTGTTGTTGCTGCACCATGCTGTGCTGAGCAGCTGAAAGTGCCAGCTGAAGTGTCCTGTGTGACCAGTCACACATTCTCTGCATCACTCACAGATTCACACAGGTCCTTATTCACAAGTTAAGAAACACATTTTTACTGTGAGGGTGTCCAGGGAGGATGTGGAGTTTTCATCCTTGAAGATATTCAAAAGCCCTTTGATGTGGTCCTGACAAACTGGTTCTGGGTTTGCCCTGGAGGTCCCTTCAACTTCAACCATTCTGTGATTCAGTGATGAGCCACTAGGTATCTACCTTAAGGTGAAGACAACCCTTCTCCAGGCTCTATGGACTAGATCTCCATCCGCTATAACAGGAGTTTAGATACTTTGTAGACATGCCAACGTCTAAATGTATGTCTTTGAACCTGGAGGTGAAAATCACCTTGTGTATCTCTGTTCCATGTGAGTCCTTTTCTGACTAAAATGTTGTTAGAGAAAAATGTTTAGTATTGGAAGAGTTGTACAGATACTACTGCTAAAGGAGTTCATGACATTTGCCTTACCATGAATAATAGCTGATGAAGCCCCATCATGTCTAATTCTAAATAAATTGTGGGGACATATGCAAAGTTAACATATATATGTATTTGTGTGATGTGGAACTGGATGCAAGCCAGCCTCCACGATGATATTTAGAAGGGATCAAGAGAAACTGAATCTTATATAAAACCAGACGGGGTGTGACTAATGTGGACAAGTCACACTTGGGACTTCAGCCAAAATAGAACAAAGTCAATGGGAGGCTTCAAACTGCAGCTCTTTCTTTCTAGAGAAATTCTTAATTTTAAATGACAAGATCAGTGTGCAGCCTGGACAATCCTTATGTCAGCAGTGCTATCTCCTTTTATTTTTTACATCTGATGAAAGATAAGGCTTCTCCAAAGATTAATATTGCTCTGTTAATTAACTAACATATGAGCAGATGTTAACTGATTCAGAAGTGGCAAACATTTCTGTTGTTATTTACTACAGAATCAGATGTTTCTGGATTTTTTTTTTTAATTAGGTTTTGGGGTTTTTTTCAGATCAATGACCAAAGTTTGAAAGCTTAGGGGCACAATTGTCACTGGCTCGAACTGTAACTGTATGGTTAAATCTTCATACTAGGCTTCAAAAGCTGCACTGAAGGCAAGGCTGTATTCCGCCACTTTTGTGCCTATGAGAAAAGGCAGCATTCACTGAGTACCGTGGAGTATAGACCACAGCTAATTAACGCTGCCTCATTTATCTCATCTAGCTGAGAAGAGGGATTGGTTCCTGTCACATTTTCAAGTGATAATAGAATCATGCAATAGTTCAGGTTGGAAATGACCTTTAAAATCATCCAACCATTAACCTAACGCTGCCAAGTCCACCACTAAACCATGTTCCGAAGCACCACGTCTACTTTTAAATACATCCAGGGATAGTGACTTAACTACTTCCCTGGGCAGCCTGTTCCAGTGCTTTACAACCCTTTCAGTGAAGAAATATTCAATCTAAACCTCCCCTGGAGCAACTTGAGGCCTTTTCCTCTTGTACTATCATCTGTTACTTGGGAGAACAGATCAAACCCCACCTCACTACAACCTCCTTTCAGGTAGCTGTAGAAAGCAGTAAGGTCTCCTCTGAGCCTTCTTTTTTCCAGGCTAAACAACCCCAGTTCCCTCAGCCACTCCTCATAAGACTTGTTCTTCCACACACTTCATCAGCTTCATTGCCCTTCGTTGGACATGCACCAGCACCTCAGTGTCCTTCTTGTAGTGAGGGGCCAAAACCAAACAGTCTTCAAGGTGTGGCCTCACCAGTGTTGACTATGAGGACAACTACTTCTCTAGTTCTACTGACCACAGTATTTCTGATACAAGCCAGGATGCTGTTTGCCTTTGCTAAAAGCCATCGATAGGGGACTAAAAACAATGTTTGAAAGGCTGTCTGATGTAAGCTGAAGCCCCAGAATCAAACACCAGTTACAGAAAAATGAAAATCTGAAGCTTACTGAATAGATGAAAGGAAGAAAACTTTGCAAGCATCACACTAACAAGGATGCATTTTGTAAATTGCTGTCAGTTTGGTCTGAAAGGATTAGGGCTGAGTCCTCACTTCAAGGGATAACAGTACCACAGAGCTCCATTTTGTTGATTTATGAATAAAAGTCTTTCCCCCTAATCAAGCACTTTTGTATATAGCAGTCTTTGACCTACCATATCTACAGTTTGAATACAAATCTCCACATGCAAATCGGAAGTGCCATGTGACATTTATCTAATTTCCTGTTCCTTTATAAAATGTTCTGCACAAAAAAACAAAACAAAACAAAACAAAACAAAACAAACAAAACAAAAACAAAAACAAAAACAAAACCCCACAACATTTAGAAGACCAAGCAGATAAGAACCTAGCACAAAGTAATCTATTCCAACCCACTCATCCCTTGACTTCTGTTTGTGCTGCTGAGAGAAGAAATGTTAAACATGAACTTTGATAGGCAACCACCCAAAGTGTCCTACAAAGTTTTTAACTCTAGTGCAGAGAAGCTTTGAAATAAATGCATCCTCCTGCTTTTCTCCCACAGGCTGTATTCTTGCTGCATGTGATAAGCTAAGTAGCACTGGGTGCATTCATGTTGAGACCTGCAATTAAAACCCAGTTTCTTTAAAAAGTACAGCAGTTTTAACATTGTGAAATAAGCTGTGCCTCCTTCCTGAAAGAGAGATACAACTTAAAGCTTTCTTAAAGCTGCTATATCATTCTGGTAGTTGCAGTGCTCAGACTCCAAAAGGAGTATGTGAATTCTGCCTAATCAAGTTTACCCTTTGGAGCTTTGTAGACTGTGTTGTGTGTTTTTGTACAACTCCAGTTCCTCATTCAAGAAGTGACTATGTGTCACTGCTGCCTCTGTATCACTGAAAACCACCTGGGCATCTTTTGGAGAAAAAAAATAATGTGTTAGAAGCATACATCCAACACGTGATTTATAAACCTGTAACATCAAGCAGTGCATGATTCATACATCCTACAATAAATACATCCGTGAATGACGAACATTTCCAGGCCTAATAACACACTTGAACACACCTGAATTTAAGGAATTTCTATTTACTCAGGCTTTAGATGACCTTCTTTGAATTTTTTACTAGGTGAACAACCTCTCCCTGACCAAGGAGCAGAAAAAGAAAAGGACATTTCCAGGACACTGTGATCAACAAGTCTATAATCCCTACTACAAGAAGAAAATAATTAAAAAAAAAAAAGTAAAATGGGATCACACTCAACCAGATGACACTTCCAGAGAGCTAAAAATTTAAGGCTGCACCTGACTCTCCTGGCTCACAAACCAGCTGCCATATCAAATCCCAGAGGCTGGTCCAGATGGAGCCCAAAAAAACCCAGGAACTAATGGGGTCTATGAATTCTCCATCAAGATTTTCCCTAATCTGCCATCAATCAGAGAATAACATTGTTATTATCTCAATTGCCAATATGCTCTGGAACTCCTAGAGCTGTGTCCAGAAATTTTCAAGTTTTTTTTTGTTTTGGTTTTTTTTTGGTTTTTTTTTTGTTTGTTTTTTTTTTTTTTATCCTGCTGCAATACTGAGCTGCTGCAATACGTGAAAGACCCTTTCTGGCTCTACCTAATGATGTTTTTCTTCAGACCTATAGCCAACAAAAGTAAGACCATTCTCAGCATAACTTTGTTTTCCCCAATTTATGAACCTATAGTGGTTTTTTTAAATGTAACCCAGATGTGTGTTTGAAATGCACAGTTGCAGCAGTGTTCAAGAAAGATCAATATGACACTCTTCAAGGTCCCAAGATAATCTTATACTTTTTTTATGAAGCAAACCTCAAATTAGTGAAATCTCTTGAGACATATCCTGACTTTCCTGAAACAGAGAACATATCCCAGTCTCCACAAGGCTAGGAAGAGAAAGGCATTTGGTAATCAATATGTTTTGTAACATCTGGATTAATAAAAGTTAGGCTTTAACTTAAATTTCTGGGATTTACTTTATGTTACAGTAGAACCAAAATGCATTCACTACTAATGAAACCCACAAGACAAGTCAGTTCTTGCCCTTAAGGCATTAGATAAGTTATCTTTTTAGAGAAACTTTTGAATTATTACCATGTAACAACTTCCTGCATCTGAAGCTATAGGGAATCTGTTGCTGGAGGCAGAGATCGCTGCCAGGAGGGCAGGGCATTGAGTTGTGCTCACTGCTTATTTATTTCCCAGTAGAATCTATTCTTTAAAGATCTCTTTTGCCAAACACCTGCACTTCCAAATTAACACTTTTATATCATCTTCCCCTGTTCCCTCAACAGCCAGAGCTCCCTCAGCCTTGCCCTTCTAAATCTAAATGGAGCTGGAAATATTCCCTGACTGGGGCACATAATCCCAGGTAAACTTTATGAAAGAATAACAACAGCAACAAAAACTCCTGATGGATGCCTGAGATAAACTGAAACAACGTCTGTCCTGACCTTTGATTTTTTTATATATCTCATGTTGTTCCTGAACTTTTGAATCTAGAGAGTTCAAGTCAGTCCTGATCAGACATCCTAGGCATTAGACAACTAATGTAAGCTCTCAGAAACAGTGCTAGCCATACATTGTAGAGACATGGTCTGGTTCCACCTCACTGTCTTTTCAGAAATAGTTCTTCCAGGTCACCTGGATCTGTTTTTTCACAGTCAGATGTTTCATTCTTGCTTCTGGGACTTCCAAGTCCTTCTGAACTAGCCATTGCTCATGGTGCTCCAACATTCCTCACCAGACTCTGTGCAGTGCAGTCAAGATACCAGTGGGGTATCACAGACACACCAGCATGCTGAAATAATCCTCTCCTACCTCCTTTGTCATGACCCAGAGCAAATGTACAAAATCCACTGGTTTTGATATGGAGAATCATACTGGTCCATTTGTGCAAAACCTCTTCTCAATATGTCCAAGTCAATAATTACAAATACCAGCATTTTCAGCAAAACCTCACTGAGAATTCAAAATTATTAAGTTAGTTCTTCTGCAAACCTTACCCTAATCATTGGCAATCAGTCACCCCTATTACATTTCATTTAGTAAATTAAGGAATGCAGGAATTTTCCTAAACACTGGAACAAAATCACTGGGACTGCTAAACTGTTACCATGGTTCCTGCCACAGTTTTGCTCCAGGTAATCTAGGAGCCTCACAGATACTCCACAGAAAGGCACAGGAGAAAGCAAGGCTAAGACGTACAGTCAGCAACTGTTGTCCACACTGTGCTGGAGGGAAGAGAATTTAATGCCATGGGCACAGACTGTGCAAACAGTCCCAGTAATAATTCATTTCCTAACACAGTTCCAGGGTCTCTGAAAAAAAACCACAGAAAACTAGATGAGATTTAAAAGCAAACATAATGGAAGCCATTTAGGGTAAGAAAAAAAAAAAAAAAAAGAGTAAAAATTTTGGTCAACAGGTCCTCACCAAAAATACCAGCTCTTTTTCATCTATTCCTAAAGGCAATTACCATAGCTCCCACAGCATCAGCAGCAAGAAGCAGGTTCACCACCAGGATGCAAAGTATTTTACATTTCAAATCAACACCTTGAACTGCATCCAGAACCAAAGCAAAAGCCAAGAAGACTCCGGGGCATAAACATTATCAAGTCCCTCGAGGAAAGCACAGCTGAGTTGGGAAGCAGTTGCATCCTTCCCTAGGCAAAGCACATTGCAGAGGTTGACTCTCATAGGGAATAGGCTGAATCACTGCAGCAATGCTTGCATTGAAAAGAGTCTCAATTCTCTAGGTAAGGACAGGTAGAAAAATAGATGAGGCCTGTTCTGTTCTACAACAAGTAGTAGCCAAGGATTCATACTGCCTTCCATTAAACACAGTAACATTGATGGGAGCAGTTACCCAGAAAGTCCCTAAACCTCTGAGTGCTAAGATCATAGGTATATCTAGGGCAATGATCACTCACGATCACTCTTACCTTCTTCATCCAGGTATGCCATTTTAGCTCTTGGAGGGGACAGTGTCCTGGACAAGGTGGACTTTGTCCTAAGGAAGCATAGCCATTGCTATGTTAACCTCTGAAATGGGTTATGTTGTATGCTGGAAGGGCCTGGCACAAAGAAAGACTGAGATAACCCACTGGGAGCACTAAGGATAGCTGAGCATCATGCAAACTTACTGCATGAGCTGTCCCAGAAAGGGAGAAATTCCTTCTCTCCTTGAGAGAGGCTTCCAGATGCCAGATCTATTGCTAAGCAATAGCAAAAACAGTCAATAGGTGCAGCCAAGATCCGGTCTTCCTTTAATTGGAGCTATCTGAATGTTCCCACCATTGAAATTTGCTCTGTGTTGAGAGACAAAACACTGCTAGTGCTACTACAAACTCAATCCACTCTCTTGCTCCAAAAAGTAACTAAATAGGACTGTGGAAGTCTACAGGACTTGAGTTTGCTCAGTGAGATTGAACAATTAGAAAGGTGCTTCATGAAGAAAATGCCCTTTGATTCCACCCTAATGACTCTTAATCCCCTACAAGTGCCATTTGCTCAACAACCTACCCTGTTGACTTTCTCATGTCAATAACTGGATACTGTCTGCTAAAAAATAAAGGTTCCTCCCTTGTTAAAGGACACCATTCATACAGTTCTTATGACAGGACAAAAATCTGTCAACTGAAGAAGTACGCTTGGTCGCATAGGTAAACTTGAAACAGACCAGTGTCCACTGAAAAATTGAAGATGATTACCCACCTAATTATAGAACATCATAATTTATTATGCCTAATTTTGACAATTACAGCAGGGTATGTAAAGAAAAACCCTAAAAGAAGAGAACAGGAATTATGATATTTATGGAACAGTCCTGGTTACTGTCTGTTAACACTTCAGGCCCTGGTTTGGTTTGCTGAAATTACATGCACTTAACCTCCTCTGATGCACAAACTATTTCATTGACTTCTCACTGACAAAACATGCCAAATTCATTTTAGTAGGGATATTAAAAGACAACAGACTGTGTCTACATCCAGCCTAGGCAATCAGCTGCCTTCACCTAATCTCCTACGTCCAGATCATTTTCTAGTGCAATTTTTAACACAAAAATTGTATAATGAAATATTACTTTGAATGAAATGCACTACTGAGAAAAAGGCTTTCTAGTTAACTAAGGTTGCTTAACCTGACTGAGAACTGTGAAAGGCACCTAGACTCAGTACCAGTGCAGTCAATTTACAGCCTTTCATTGACTTCTGTCAGGCCTCAGGCATAAGATAATGTTCTTGTCTTACTCGAAAAATATGGATACACTGGGGATGAGAAGTGCTACAGAAAAAGTCATGAAAAAGCAAATGAAAGAGAACTGTGCAAGGCTCTGTGAGCTTTGGGTTTTGGAACACTTTCTTTTAAATATAAATAATTTTTCAAGTGCATTTATCAGAATTAAAAAAAAATAGACTATCTGAAGTTTTTTGGCACCTTCAAATTCAACCTGCTCACAAACAAAAAAAAAATAAGAGGAGGAAAATAAACAGTATGAACAGCCTTCATCGTTCCAACATTAACTTGAAAGGAACAGAAAGTTCCTTTTCACCCTTAGTACCATGATCATAAATAAAGTACCACAGTTAAAACAACACTGAGAATGCCTTGCTAGCTTAATAACCAGAGCAAGAATTCTGAAAATAGTCTCAGAAAGAAGCTACATGTGATAGACAGACCTCCTACAAAAAAGGCAGCAAACTACAAAGTTTGAGAAAATAAGAAGTAATAAGGGATAAAATTGTTAGAGGTGGTGAGAACAGGAAAGGACACCTTCATTAGCATTGACCATCATCCACAAGTCCATTCACATTTACCCTGTGTTCAGTCCTTGAGGTCTGAGTGACAATAAAATTCCTTTTTAAAAAAATGCAACAAGTTGAGAAAGAAAATTATCTTTATTTAGATAACTGCTACTGGATCCCTAATCGAAGGGAAACAGGGACAGCTGGAGGGCAATAACAATCCTCTAAAAGGCAAGAGATAAGGAACACCTGCTAGCAGGGACCCGAGTGAAAAAAAGACCTGTCTGTGAATGGACATAAAATATTAATATTCCCATATCTAAGTTCCTCTAGACAATGGAAGAAACAAAGAGCAAACCATGAAGAGGATGCCACGTCACCATTGCACTTCCCAAGAGGAATCACAACACATAACCCTGGAGACTGTGGCAGCACCAGTCCATGAGCAGAGGACTAGATTTTAATGCACTGATTTTCTGTTGGTTCCTTGCTAACTTGTTTTTGCTTTCCTGTATAATTTTAATTTTTCCTGTAAGATGTGTATATATTACAATTAAGTGGCCAGCTCAGCTGAGACCTCAGTGAGACATTGAACACAGTTACAAAAAAGGCTAACGGACACCTTGCCACTTTGCTGATGGATGCTTTCTCTGTGTGCCATGTTTTCTTTATGGTGGCTACTTTTCTTTAGAGAGGAAAATACTTGGCACCTAAAAGCAATATTAACAAACAGATATACAAGAGGAATAGACATCCTGGTGATGGAGGTCTGACACTGGCACAACACCATATCAAGCCACTTCAGAGCCACACCAAGTTCCATTTTGGAAGCAATCACTGTTTTAGCTGGAATGCTCTTATGGCACTTCACCACTGTAATGATGGAGGGACACCTTTACATTTCTATTCTGATTTTGCTTCTGGCTCATTTATATATCTTCAGTTCTTGTACAACTTCTGTTATTTTCTGAACAGCCCTATTCTTCACACCAGCATTTTCACAGACAGCAGCTGTATCCCCTCCAGCCTCCACCAAGCTTAGTTCAACATGAGAAGCTCCTTCAGTGTTTTTGGATATGAGATGCTCTTCCTTCTTTACCTAC
Source organism: Megaceryle maxima (assembly GCA_024605025.1). Classification (NCBI taxonomy): domain Eukaryota; kingdom Metazoa; phylum Chordata; class Aves; order Coraciiformes; family Cerylidae; genus Megaceryle; species Megaceryle maxima. The sequence continues at coordinate 53,494 of JANHGN010014280.1, forward strand.
AGTAATCCTTCTACAGACTTTTTAAAGTCTGAAGGCAGAGCTGCACATGTGATGCCAGACACAGTCAGAACAAGCCCTTGCAATAAATCCTACCATCTCTCCATGGGAAATAGGGGGATATTTTCTTTTACATACCTGCAGTGCTGCTAGCATCACCTTTGGATCAGTCAATAAACCAGAATTTCCCCTGGAAAAGAAGCCCAATCCTTAGCTCATAAAACAGCTGGCTCTGGTGGCTCCAGTGTCCTGCAGTGGTGCCAGTTGAAAAGTCTCAGGCAGGAAAGAGTCTAAAACCACTCCTGTAGGAGGAATTAATGCAAGCTGCACCTTAATGCTATATACTAAACCCTTCTCCTCAGAAATGAGAAACTATTATTTAAATCACTCTATTCTCAATATCTTCTACTGGGTCTGCAGTATTCCAATTATTCCACCAAAAAAAAAAAAAAAAAGAAAAAAAAAAGGCAAAAGAGGGGTAGTTAAGTTTCATTGTTGACACACTTAATATGGTGATCAAGAAGCTGGATGGATGCAAGCAGACAGGATAAGACCCTTCCACCATGAAGTGTGGACTAACTTGCAGAATGGTTAAGGGAACCTGCAGGTATTCATCATCCTCTTAGGTAATTCACAAAAACTGCAGATAATTTCAGTGTGATCACTGACAAAATTATTACTATTTTTCTTATTAAATCAGAGCTCTCAGTGACAAAGCCCAAGTAAAGGCAATGAACCATGGTTTGAACACCCCCAGCTTAATAATCATCCATCTGCACTCATTTTGTGTTCCCCTTGTCATCAGAAGACAGAGGGTATTTTGCACTTGAAAGTGATTTCATGCAAACTTTCCAGTGCTGAAAAGATCTAGTAAGTCAAACCCAACTTAAATTCTTCTCATTATATTGCTTTATAACCAAAATAATTTTCAGGCAAAGATAATTGTTTGATTTGGCATCCTATCCACTTAAGTATGTCTTAGGCAATGGCTGCATTATCAGAAGAGAGACAGTCAGAGCAATCTATGACCACACATAGACCACACAGGGCTGTCTTACACTGAGGAGGACAGGGACCCCCACATCAAATCAGGGAACAAAAAACAGCTATGAGAGCCAAAGGCTGTTCTCCAGGCTATGTTAACTCTAAAATGTTTGTGGACCTGTTCCTCACTGTTCATCACCAAAGGGTTTAGGGCTGGGGTGGCACCAGCAAGCACCTCATTTAGGAGGAGGATGACAATGCAAAGCAGCTCGGCTGCAGGGAGCACAGCTCAGGGGCAGTGAGATGTGGAGTTGTGCAGGCAGCAGGGTGATGGGAAGGAGCACTGACAGCTTGTGCCTCATCCTGGGAGGATGAGAAGGTTGTTGCATTTCCATGAGAAAACAAGGTGAAGAGTGCTAAGGAAGCCACCACAGTTTTCCTGGACTGTCTGAACTAGCAGAAACTCTAGTCCATTTCTCAGTGTTCTTATCTCTAGGGGGGGCATTTCAACAGCCTACATGTCCAAACATATGTTCTAGATGGTTTATTAGCTAAAATTGATGGCATGTGTATTCACCTGCTGGGTATCAGTCCTGTGTCATCTACTTGCAGCGAAATACACATTGCCAAAAATTTTTGAGGCTCTGTCTTTTCATCCTTAGGTTCAATTTTCACTCAGACCTGCTGACATTTCTTGCATCATCTCCCACAATGAACTACTGAACAATTTCTGAGATACTGGTTAAATTTTCAGTCACACAAATGAAAATTTACAATCATGCATGCTTGATAAGCTGAAAGATTTGCAGTGCAATGCTGCAGACAGTAGAGAACAAAGTTAAGATAAAGCACCAATGTCTGGACAATATGAGGGTCTGTAAATATAACTAGGAGACATCAGCTTCCTGGCTGATGTAAGCCACTGCACACATCCACAGCTACTCCTCAGCACGCACTTACAAGCTGGCAGAAGCTTTTTAACACTGCACACATGTCCTCAATTTGCAGTGTGATGGAGAACTTAGTGCAGCTCAGTGTCAGAAGTTTGAACCACCAAAGAAATGGGCAAGACTGAAGCTTGGCTGCAGGGAGGATCAAGTGTTATTTGTGCAGGAGTACCACCACTACCCAGTAGGGTTCAATAGAGCAATTGAACAGGAAGGGAGATAAGGCTCAATGTCAGACATCCTGCCAACTTAACTGTGCTGCCTGCAAATAGCCTTTTCACATGTGCTGCAGTAAACACCTGGAGGTACTACAGATGTGCAAGGCCCTTCCAGGATTATATGAGAGGAGGTGATAGCCACTGTTGCTATTCCTATTTTTGGCGGATGGGTGACTCTGAATCCATCAAAAAGGCAGGAAGAAAGGCCTTGTGTGGCCCAAGCGTACTCAGCTGAGGGACCTGAGATCAACAGCCAGCCTGGAAAATGCCTGTTACTGAGCCGTGCCTGTGTGAGGGTGAGTGAGGAGAGCAGCTCTCAGCAGGAACAGTGAGCCCATCTCAGCAGCCCTCAACTTCCCAGGGGCCGCAGCGATGCCAAGCCAGTCTCAGGTGGCAGAGGATGTTGCATCAGCAGGTACCCAAAAGTCTGTACAGTAGACAGCACTGACACATTCTGACATTTTCTTGACATAAAAAGTGCACAAGCAATAATACAGGAGCCAAAACCATGTGGTCAAATCCACCAGAGCAATCATACTCATCAAATGTGTTCTGAGAACTGTGCAGCAAGGGCTGTAATCAACACATCTGCTATGCGGAAACCATGAAGGAGAAGCCCTCAGTGCTGCAGACTCCCTGTGCGTTGTTCAATATTCAAGCACCTGGGACTGGAGCTATTTATGTACTTATTTATTTTACAGCTCTACAGAATTGCTCTACAGTGCCCCACTTTGCTTTCTATTTTCCCACAGATGTTTCAATATAAATTATAGTAATTATCCATTGTGAAGAAATTAATTTGCATTAACAGTTCTGTGAAATATAATTGTTATCAATTTCATGGGATTTCTGTCATGTTCAATAGCCCATATAGCTTGAACAATATGCACATTGTGGAAGTGCAGATGTATAGACTATCCTCAAAGGATGAGTTATCCAGATGCATTTTAGTCCATTTGACTTGAAGCTTTGGGACACAAGTAAATTTTCTGTGGGAAAAGAAGTGGTGCTAGAAAATCCTTTCTAGAGCCAGGCAACAGTATAGAGGAGCAAAAACTGTAGACTATGTTCTTATACATTTGTATTCCTCATTCTCTCTGAGTCTTGACAATCCCTTTCTAGTAATACCTTAGAAATGTGAGTTGCAGAGATCAACAACTTTACTTCTTAGCATTTACATGTTCCATGAGGAGACAGAAACTGAAGTCACCCAAATGGGATCTATTGTAACAGAGTACTCTGGACTGAAGGACAACTACTTCATGAAGATATTGTATCATAGCATTTCTTTTCTAGCAATTTCCAGCAGCAGCTGTTAAAAAGAAGTTAGTTAGATTTTGCTATCTTTTTTTTTTTTTTCCTGTCCATGCCAGCTGCAAGGTTGTTAGCAAACGTGATTACTCTGACAACTAAATAACCCCTTTTGACTTCGACTTGCCAGTTATTTATGGCAAGCATAAATTCAGCTGTTATTGTGTGACCGTGGCCTTTTGCAATAAATAATTCCCCTCTCTGTGGTGCTTACATTCCCCCCTCCCTATACTGCATATTTTCTTTAGATAGAGGTTTCAGCCTTTCAAGAAGGATTGGCACTCTAGGTCCCTTCTCATCCCAGTGACACCTCACTACACTCTTTACAGTCTATGAATTATGCAAGCACAGGCCAATTGCTGTGGGAAAGCCCCTCTAAATATCATCTAGCCTCATCTTCTGCTCAAAGCAGGGTCACAGAGTAGGTTGCTCAGAGCTGTGCCTGGGTATGTTTTGAATATCACCCAGGAGGATGCAGATTCCACAACCTCTCTGGACAACCTGTTTTGGTGCTGAGTCACCATCACAGTAAAAAACATTTTTCTCGTGTTTTAAACAGAATTTCCTGTGTTTCTGTTTGTGCCCTTGCCTCTTGCCCCATCGCTAGACACCACTGACAAAAACCTTCTTGTCTTCTTTACTCCCCCCACCAGGTATTATATGAGATTCCCTGAGCCTTCTCATCTTCAGGCTGAACACTCACAGCTGTCAGCCTCTCCTCAGACACTCCAAGCCCTTCATCATCTTCATGGTGCTTTGTTAGACTCACTCCAACATGTTCAGGTCTCTCTTGCACTGGGGAGCCCACAACTGGACATGGCACTCCAGATGTGCCTCACCAAGGCTGAGCAGGGGAGAAGGATCACCTCACTGGGCCTGTAGGCAACACTTTGACTAATGCAGCTTGGGATGCTAAAGCTGAAATCAGTATTTCTATCATTGCTCATGTAATGGCATTGATATTCTCCTACCACAACTGCAGACAGCTAGACTAGTTGAACAGTCTTTTCACAGACACATAATTTGGGATACTTACAGCCACTCTCTGATCTACCAGTGCCTCCAGAAGCTTTTCCTCCTATGTCATTTACAGCTCATAAGAGCCCAGTTTGTAATAAAGGTTCTGTTATTAGTTAGTGAGTACCTGACCTTTCATTTTGTACCATTAAATTTCAGTCCCTGTCGATTACTGCAGTCCTCAAGGTCACCCAGTTCTTTCTCAGTATGGTATGAATATTTTACATTTGTCCAATACATAACCTTTCTCTTTGGAAGTTCTCATTCTTTTAAAAGTCTCTCCAGTTGGAAAGGCTCTGAAGTATTATATTCCTTATTCATTTTGCTGCCTTTTCCTCAACTTTTATTATTTCTGCTTTGTTCTTCATTTTATCTGCAATCATGCACCATGGCAAATCCCTCCATCTTCCTTTGACATCAGAAGAAATGCTTGGCACCACCCATTAATATTCTATTAGCTAAGCACAAGCTGTATGTACCCTGCAGCAGGAATAACCTAGGTAGGTACCACAGGTACTTCCAAACTACAAACCTAGTTCAAACCAAAATCCTTTCAATATGGGCTGTTAAACCCACTTGAGAATCCGTCTTGTGCTTATGGTGTAGATAGAGTTCAAAACTAGGGCAGGTAGCTGCTCCTTAGATCTGAAATGTTAGCTTGGATATGTCAGTATAAGATGTAGTATTTAAGCCACACGCTGCATTCGCCAGAGATCTTCACTGAGCTACAAATGATGATTGAGTTCCTTCCTACAGTCTTACAAATAAATCAGAGCCTAAATTCTCTATATACAAAACTGAAAATGTTGTCTGTGATGGATATATTCTTGCTCATGGAATTGCAGCTGCTATTCTTTTACTTCCTTTGGGAACCTCTTCAATTGATTTAGACATCAGTATGTAGGACATGTACAGGCCAAGGAAAAAAAAAAAAGAGAGCATTCTTAACAAAGTTCTGCAGCTAGATTATTTACTAAATTTCAAGCCAATTCAAAACCTTTAAAATTCTTAACTATCTATAATTAAGATCTCAGCCTTGGACAATAACATGACTAGACTTCAGATAATACAGTAAGATCATTGTTAATGTTGAGTTGTTAATAGCTATGTGTTTTTAGAAATTGAGGTGGATATGGCATAGCCTTGCTTTACACTGTTTGCATGTGAGGCTCAAGGGATTGCAGTACATTTTTCTCTGCATAAAGTTATTTGTAGCTCCATGGTCAACAGATGGAAATGGTCTTCCCTGAGGTAGCTGATAGATGCATTTTTTCTCAGATCTTCCTTTGGCACCTTTAGGCTTTGTCTGAAAAAATGAAAAGCCTACTCAAAACCACATCAGAGTATCAATAATTGGAAACATGTTTGGGTTCCAAAGTGTCATCAAAATCCAAGAAGTAAATCAAGACTTATAAATTAAAATATTTCACCTTTTCAGGAACATCTCTGATTTTTTGAGCACTCAAAGAATGAAATAAAAATAAACAAACAAAACCTGGCCCTCCTTGCAGGAGGAACCCCACACAGTCCTTTACCAATCAAGCATCCTGTGAGCATTAAAGGCTATCTGCAGTTGCTGGGTTGCCAAGGGGTGGTGGCTAAGGGCTGGCTGATGGCTGTCTCTGCTCGCATATGCTCACGGAGTACATGTGGATTGGCCACCAGAGACCCTCCATTAACTTGTACACTAGCAGAAGCAATTAAATATGCAAGATGTGGTGAAATAAGGAGCAGTTAAAGTTGCTCTTGTGGCAGCATGATCAGCATAACCAGGCAGCAGTATGCAGCTTTCCCCATGGGGGAGCAAAGAAGACTCCCTGCCTGCCAGCACAGGCTAAGCCAATGGAAGGAGGGAGACATAGGAGATTAAACTAGAGGTGAAGAGACTGAAGAGAGCAGAGGAAACTAGCTGAAGTGAAGGAAGGGAGGAAGGGTGCTCAGAGACCCAATGAACTGAGGGAAGACCTCCTTGGAAAGTCTTTGGAAAGGCCACTTTTGGGACACAAAACCAAACAAAACCAACAAAACAAACAACATAATACAAACCCCAGAATAAATGAACTTGCCATTTTCTAGTCACCTTTGTCAACACTCACACCTGCATTGCCCCAGTGCCAGAAACATTGTAGATAGTCCCACCCTTACCATTGCTGGCTTATATTGTGTTTATTTGTTGGAAGGGGAAGTGAAAAGAAGCTCAGGAGACTCATGAAGAGCTGTCTGACAGCTATCTGCTGTTGTTGGAAGGTAAAAGTGGGAGTGCTAGAACAAGGATGCTTCAAGCTGAGTTGTGAACAGACATAACATACTAGATACCCCTCAGGCTTTGTCCAGATGATGTATAGAAAAGTATAACTAAAAGAACCGTTACCACGCACTGATCTGGAGGAGGTGCCCTTGTGTCTGTCCTTGCTCCTCAAGAAATGAGAGGTATTGGAGGTTGGTTGCTGCTACTAAGGGAGAAAAAAGGGTTCTGGCTTTTGCCTTGACATGTCATGAGATGAGAACGTGCTTATGGGCTGCTACCATCCAGCAACCGATGCACACAGATACAAGATCACAGTCAATTTGTGACCATCTTGGTTTTCAGATTTTTTTCTTGGTGCACATGTTACTGCCTAAATGATTGGCTTGTAGAGAAGTCTTCCTGGCCATACAGCTTCCCTACAGCACCTAAACAAACTGCTTACAGGGAAAGGCAACAGCAGGAATAAAATTTCAGATGTCCTAAGTTACAGCTGCTTGCCTGAGCCATAGAGAAGGCAGCTGTTACCAAACAAGCTGTCTGCTCTCTGCAGTGCAGCACCAAGTATTTCACAAAACAATTTGGGAACTTTGAATTAACATCTTAGCTAGTGGGTCAGAGATGTGGAGAGCTGCAAAAGGAATGAACAAAAGAACTATCAGCATTCATTTTCAGATCACAAGTTTTCACATACATAAACTAATACTTTAATGAGTACATTTGCTCTTTCCTCTAGCAAGGAAGTTTTTTTATGGTGAACATAAGTTTTCTGCTCTATAGACTTTTCTGAAGACCAAAATTCCTAAGAAATGTAAAAAAGAAAAAAAAAAGGTAATTCCTTGCACAGCTCCAAACAGCAACAGATATATAGTTCCAGTGCTACCCACCTAGGATGCAGGACAGGTAGGTGTCTTCAGGCTACAGCCAATTACTATCACATTATTTTCTTGGCTGGACCTTGAAATTTACTAAGATGTACACTAGTACTATTTTTCCTTATATTTTTATTGAAGAAAAACATCCTTCAGGAACTCTTCTCATGAGATTAGCCTACTAGTCTGATCTTTAGGGCTAGCAAAGCCCAAAGATGGCCCAGGTTTAGCATCTCAAAATATTATGGCTTAAAGCAATGATTACAAATGATCATATGGCTTCACAAAGAAATGATGGTCTAATGATAATTTATCTCACATAAATGCACGTTACATTAACTATGCCTTCTTATAAAAGAATTTGTTTTCATATATCCAGCTACATATGCAGAGTACCACTTCAGATTATTAGCAGTAACATACACACCTTTGACTATGCGTTAGCCAGAAAACTGCAGCCTGAGTATTCTGCACTAGAAAACCCTCCTGGAAAGGTCTTCCATGGCAGAAGCTTGCCTGCAGCATCATGACATCTTTGCTTGATTGCTTTTTCCAGTCCTGGGAGGTGGGAAGATCCTGGGAGATTTGGGTGGGGGACCCAAAATGAGCATCAGTTCTTGCACTAGCTACAGTGCAATGCTGTGCCAGGCCAGCTGCCCTCCACCTGCCCTGGTGCACTGAGGCTGCTAACTTGAGGCAGCACAAGCTGCCTATAGTAACCAAAGTGAGCAGTGCACCTGCACAGAGGAGAGTCCATAGCAGTTAGAGAAATCACAGATGTAAGGGAAGGGCAGCAGATCCCTAAAACACTATACACTTTATGCTTTGGTAGGCAGCTTCTCAATAAAAAATAGATGGATTCTACATATTCACAGAGTAAGCTACTGTTAAATTAAAACTAAGAAACTAAACAGAATGACAGAATTGCTGATCTTTGAAGACCATCTAGTCCAACTGTCCTGCTAGTTTAGGTTGCTAGTCCAACCCCCTAGAAAATCAACATTAAATTTATTCCTGCTGAATTGCTTTTCACATAAGTTGAGTCTGAACACCAGGCTACTTACCTTTTAATGCGCAAGAAGGAAAGGGTACTTACAGAGGGTCTTTAGTGACAAGCTCACTAAGACATGTAAGGAAAATGCAGACAAGGCATGTTTTTCCTCAAAACCTGCCATAAAATAAGAAACTATTTCTGGACCAGGGGTACATGATAGTAACCTAGGTATTGTTGTTTCACAGGAGGGAACCACTTGGTGAAGGACAGATATTAAAGACAATAAACTCAGAAGAATATAAGCAAAAATATTGAGGCAATATAGTATTAGAAAAAGCCTTGAGAACAGAAAGAACTTGTGACACATGCAAAGTGCAGGGGGGAAGCTCATTTGCACCCATCACAATACGTGTGCAATAGAACCTGTAAAAAAGACAGCTGTGCAAAAGCCACCTGCAGCACTGAGTGAGAAGTAAGCACTGCAAGAATGCAGAACATTCGCAATAGGTACAGCACATACCATGGAAAGCAGCATTGTGCTCAGGAGTGGAGGAGAAAGTCCCGAAGGACCTGGAAGAGCAGCACATACAGTACAAGCAACTAAAGGCCATGTCTTAGGAGAGCGGTTCTCTCTGGCAACCCTGGAGAAAAGGGGAAATGATGGTCATGAACTATATGCAGCTACACAGAAATACCCCTGAAAAATCAGAACTGACAGACTGGACAGAAAACGCATCGTGCTAACCACTTCCAGATATCTGTTAGGAAGACAGAGCTAATGGTGAATGCCCTTTGGTGTATCCTCCACACATTAGTTATCTCATGAGGCCACACTACAAGAAGTTCTGAAACCTTGACAAGAGGTGAAGTCACTTGGTGATAGTCTAGCAGCTGGCAGCACAATAAAGCCTAGAAGCACTCCTCCCGAACTACAAACAGTGTGAGCTAGAGGAGGACTACAGCAGATCACAGCTCGACATGTAGCGAAGCAATTTGGGTCACCTTTTAAGAAATTAAGTAATAGGGTCAGATCCAATTCAAATGATAGTGACAATAGTTGAAAATATCAACTTACCAAAAGAATTGAAAAAGGACACTACTGGAACAGCGGTGCCAAATACAAAAGAGGTGGTCACCCTCACAGCAAATCTACTTTACCACAAAACCAGCACTTCAGTGACCTGCTTTACAAGGAGCAGCTGGAGAAAAATTGCTGCAGGAAAGTGCTCCAGTGGGGAATAAATCCAAACAAATCAGAGCACATCATACTCATCCCAAAGAGGAATTCTTTTCCTTTGACCCTGGAAGCCATTAAGTTTGGTTAACATGTGCACACCACCACAGTAATAATGACTGCAACGAGTATCAAGCCTTTTGGTAATATCCTTGGGAGAAGTCTGGCTCCTCTACCAACAAAACTTCCATATGTGATCTTATAGTTACAAAACACCAATAAAAAGACAAAAGAGTGTCTTGTAACAGGCTGTTTCTCAGGTAATGCTGAAGAGGAGGGAAACTGGAGAAACACAGACACATAATACTGTAACAGTTGCTAGTGTCTGCAAATAAGACAGCCAGCAAAAATCATGAGAGAAAGAAGAAATGATGCAAGTGAAATTACAGGAAAATAGGTATCATTGGGCCAGCTTGCATGAGAACAAGAAGCTCCCTGAAATGTTTATAAATTTTGGGATAGAAAACATCTCCCTGTGGATAATGAGCATGGTTGAAATTGATTAAGTGACTGCAGTTAAGAAAATTTTAATTTTGAAGAAAGCAATGGGAAAGATTCATAAGGGGATTTCTACTAAAAAAAAAAAAAAATCAAACTCAGCACTGGGAAGACACATACTTGTCCGGCCCTATGTGAATTCAGAAATCAGAATATGTGCTTAGGAAATGCTGCATTTGTTCAAAATGCCAGAGACAGAATTGCAAGGAGCTGCTGATAATTTGTGACACTCCTTATAGATCCTGGCAGAAATTAGCAATTGATTTATTTGAACACAGGAAAGTTCTGTGAGATGATAGTTGATTACTACTGTCATACTTTTAAGTAATTCAGCTTCACATTATCTAGCATGGTAGCAAATGATATAATACAATATTTGTCAAACCTCCAACAAGCTTCTTTCAAACACGCAGTACAATATGCAGGACACTTCCAAGACTGAAAAGAATTATGCCTCATACAGAAGTTGGAATCTATATCAAACATACATATGACTAACCAAACCAGATGCAAAAAGCCGAGAATAGGGGTTCCAAAAGTGCCAACTACAGGTTTCAAAATCTTCATATGCTCCCATTGAAGAAGCTTTTGAACTGTGATTGTCTTTGGTGGATCTAGATGAGCTTGAGTCTAAGCTTCTTTCAGTTGGCCAAGGACCAGGGCTGTCCATTAAGAAATACTGAAGTGTTAACTACAGGCCCAAATTCAACTTCTTTAGAGCTGCTGGCAAATGTGAACTTGGAGACCCCCCAGCCACACTCATATATTGAAAATGACATTCACTCTCACCTCCCCACTGATGAGACGTCTTAATCACAGTAAGTACCTTCTGTCACCTCCCAGTAACTGAGTAGAAGAATGAAAACAGCTTCAATGTTCATTGCACAAGTTGGAAATTATGAATTGCTACAATATATGGTCTCACGGACTCTGCTGTATCTGCAAAGCTAATCCTAGATAAAGTTGAAAAAACTAGATGAAGTTCTCTCAAAATCTGGCTATATAAAGGCCAATGCAATGAGCAGGTATAACAGCCAGCACAGACAGAAAACTCCACTTACCAGATGAGCATCTGTTTGAGGACTGATCAACCCTTGATTAGGTCTTTCCCACAGCTCAGCATATAAGCATATTAATGCACACAGAAGCGTTATTGAGAACTGCCTAGGACAAAGGAGGTGCTGGCAATTGTCAGTGTTTTTTCTTCTTTTTTTTTTTTTTTTTTATACAAGAAACACCAAAAGTCAGTCATTTTCTACCCTGCTCACTCTGCACCAGGTGGGGTGCACAAGTAGACCAAGCAGCTTTTTTCTTGCAATGAACCCCTAGTTCTTCCAGCAATGTCAGAAGCCACTTTAGGATTTTTTTTTTTTTTTTTTTTTTTTTCCTAGAATAACACCCTGCAAAGCTGACGAAGATTTTCAGCTGCAAATGAAAGAGGATAAGTATTCCTGGGCAGGGACTGGAATTCCTTCAGCAAAAGGGCTACGTGCATGCCACAGGAGATGGTGGCAGTTATAGCTGTTGAACGTAGAGTAGTTCCTTGCAAGGGAAACCATGAGCCCTATTTGCATGGATTTCATTAACAAAAGGCTTCAATTTGTAACACTAAAAGAAACATCACAGTATTTCCCACATTACAAATCACAACAAAATACAGACTCAGAATTTGGACCCATGGAGGAAAAAACATGTTTGCAATTGCAAACAGATGTTACAATGTTGAAAACCACCAGATAATCATAACCTCTCAGAGTTGGTAGCTGACACAGTGGCACAAATGAGGAGCAGTATCTGCCAGCTGTGGGACACATGAAGAGAACAAAGTTTCTTCTTCCACAACTGGGGACAAAAATGCCAGGGGTGATGCTGAAATAGATGTAGGAGTATGCAATGCCAGCAGGATTTTAAACTGCAGAACATGGAACACTGCAAACACAGTCATTAGAAAGACCATGATCTATTTCAGAAGCTGGTGCAGAAACACCAGTAACTTCATCTCCCAACCCCCCTTTGTTTGAAAGGAAGAAGAACTGTATCCATGGGTAAATTTAAAAGAATGGTGTCTTCTCCCTTTAAACCTGGCATAGAAAGGGACAAAAGATACCACCTTTTAAGTCTCCCTCTTTCTCTTACATACTTGTGTGATCTGCAAGGAGGAAAGAGTAAGCTTCTGAATCCTTGTTAATTAATTGGACTAGATGATTGTTGTAGGCCTTTTCCACCGTGAACTGTTCTATTCTATTCTAACATCATCATAATTTTCACCATTCTACTCCAGATAAGCCATGATGATGTCACCAGGAATTTAAAACTTTGTTGGAAAACAAATAAAAAATGAACATTTTAATCCCAGCAGCGCACAATCTCCTAGTACCCAAGAAGTGGGGCATGAAGAGGGATGTACATCCCAGAAGGATACCTCTCATATCACAGGAGACACACTGCAAAATTGCTATTGGGCTGCATACAGAAGAAAACAAGAGGAGCAATATTCCTCCACCCTACAATGGAGAAGGCAGGCCCATGCCCCAGCAGTACTTGAATGTGGGAGTAGTGGGTCAAAAAGAGACAGACAACCTCAAAACATGTTTCAAGCACATTTTTGTTCCCTTCTCACAGCATTCTTACAGGAAAGGGATCTTTCCACTCTGGTAACCAGCCACTGTATTGATATACAGCCAACCTGTAAAAAATGACTGATTCATAAAACTTGCTAATTACCAGTGCAACTTCATCTGTGTTCTGGTAGAAGCAGGTGGCAATGAATAGAGACCTGGTGACTCTGAGACACAGCAGATACAGAGAATTCAGGAGGCAAAGTACAACAGCAGGATCAGAATTGGTGTTTCTGTAAATGTGTGAATAAAGAGCAGGAAAGAGAAAGAAAATAAGAATGAACTATAGGAAAAGGCCATCTCTCAAAGCACCCCAAAGCATACACTCTCCATATCTACATTTCTACTGCAAAGCCCAGTTCACTTGCATTGAGTTTGTGCATCATGGGCATATCATGGAATCACGGAAGGGTTTGTATTGGAAGAGACCTTTCAAGATCATCCAGTCCAACCCCCCTGCAATGAAGAGGGATATCTTTCACTAGATCAGGTTGCTCAGAGCCCCAGACAACCTGACTTCAAATGTTTCCAGGGATGGGGCATCTCTGGGCAACCTGTTCCAGTGTTTCACCACCCTCATTGTAAAAAATTTCTTCCATATATCTAGTCTAAATCTCCCCTCTTTCAATTTAAAACCATTACCCCATGTCCAGCAACAGGTCCTGCTAGAATTATTGTCCTCATCTTTCTCATAGGCCTCCTTTAAGTATCAAAAGGCCACAATAAGGCTTCCCTGGAACCTTCCATTCTCCAAACTGAACATTGCCAAGTCTCTCAGTCCTTCTTCACAGGAAAAGTGTTCCATCCCTATGATCATTTTTGTGATTCTTCTCTGGACCTGCTCCAATGTTCAGGTATTTCTTGTGTTGAGGACTCCAGCGCTGGATGCAGAACTCCAGGTGAGGTCTCACCAGAGTGGAGTAGAGGGGAAGAATCACTTCTTTCAACTTGATAGACATACTTCTTTTGACTCAGCCCAGTATAGGATTGGCTTTCTGGGTTCTGAGTACACATTGACAGCTCATGTCCAGTTTTATCATGTCATCACTGAAGCATGGAGTACCAGAGTCAAATTACAGGGATTATGACATTATTTATTATTGGGGGGGGGGGATTATTTTTTTTAAATACCTACAAGTCACCCTAGGGGAGATGAAAGCTGTCACGCAAGCCTTTAAAAGCAGCCCTGTTTTCAGTTTCAAAACATATTCCTACTTTTTAGCCTATAGACACAACAACATCAGCAGTTCAAGAAGAATATCCAGTGCAGGAAGAGATATCCCATGGCTCAAATATGCTGTAGCCAGGGCTCAAATATGCTGGAGCCAAAAACCTTGCAGAACTGTCAGCAGGTAGACTGTCTTAGAAAGAATCTCCTTTCTGAAAATGAGCTGTGATAAGTACATGTATTTATCAGGTTCATCCTCATTCCAGTAACTGAGAAGTGTGTGGGCATATATTTCATTAAAATGGCAAATGTAGTCACCTACCGTAAACCAAAAATATAAACATGAATATGGAAGGCCATGAATAATGCACTCTGCTGTCTTTGATCATCAAGCAGGAAAAAGAGCTTGAAAAATGACCTACAAGAATCAGCTCAAGTTATCAGAACACCTTAACAAAACAAGCATCAACTAGGAGATGATCTCATAGCTGATAAAATGCTGGTTTGTTGCCTGCCTTCACAATAAAGATTTGCATCTGAACCATATCAAACTGCCTGTAAGATGTGCACAGCACATTTCCCAGTAATCAGGTACAAAGAACAGCATTTCCATAACTAAATTCCCAAGTAAGTTTTGATTTAATTAAAGAAAATTATTTTGCATTTACTGATAGAGAAAGAAAAAGAGACAGAAGGACTGTTATCTGCTGGTAATGGTCTCAGTGCAGGAATCTCTCTACTATACCTGAATACCCACACAAAACCCTGCAGACTCCTGCTTGGGTCCTCCTCTGCAAAGCAATGAGTCAGGCTCTTATCTCTTGGGACAGACATTGCTCTAGCACCACTATATCACTTTTTTTTGTGCATTCAGCTCAGTCAGTACCTGGAGACTTCTTCACTTCCCTGTGGAAACATGTCCTTACACAGAGATAGCTGGTTGTAACTGGGGAGGGAGGAGAAAAGCCCCAATGTCATATAGCTTCTCACCTTGGGTTTGCACCTGAACACACAATTCCTCTGGTTACTCACCTGGGATGCTCCCCACATGCAACCACATGGTTCCAGGGGGATCCACTGTGTTTGATGATGATAGGCAACTCCTGCCACCTCCTTCTCCCTCACTACTATAAGTTGCAATGAGCACTTAAAGTGCCCTGCAAAATCTGCTGACTTTAAGGACAGCCACAGTCATTCTCACAGTAATTCACTAAATGCATACATCAGCACAGGTGGTCAGCTGCCTGAGCCAGTAGCCTCCAGTGTGCTGCCAGCCTCCTGCTCTCATTCTTTACTTGTATCTGCAGGCTCTTGCATGGGGTTGCTCTCAGCCATACCCCTCAGGGAAACATTAGTCACTTGAAAAGCAGAGAGGCTCTGATGTTCACATAGACATAGGCAGTTTCAGTGAGCTGGCAACACAGACATGACTGCGTGAACCCAGACTAGAGCTGAGAAGGACCTGTGGGTCTCACTGCTGGCTGGCTGCTGCCACTACCATCTCCTCACACACCTCATAATGGAATGGCAGAAACTGTTCTTTTACTCTGCTAACATAAATATGAAGTTATTCAAACACACAGTGCTTTTTTTTCTGTATATATAATGACTTGAAGCTACCTGCTTTTCACCTTTATAGGTGGGTCAATCAGTTTATATTTAAAGGTGGGAAATAGCTTTTATTTTACATCTTTGAGCTTTTTGGTGTTTTTCTTCTCTATGACAGGAGTCGGTGAAAAGCTGTGGACAACCAGAAACTTGCAAGAGATGCACTGCCCCATGCAGTGTTGCAGCCTGAAGGAGGAAGGGAGTCAGATCTCACTGCCAAGCTCAGCTATGGAGAAGACACAGTGCAGGGGCAACAGGCAACTACAGAAATGGAGTGAGTCACATCACTTCAATACACGCTCTCTGCAGCTGGCAGACATCACATCCCTGCAGCTTACCAGCTCCTGACAGTGATGGACAAGAAGGGACTCTGACGGGTCTTTTCCCAAGAGATGGTCTACACTCATCCCTCTCCAGGCTGTGGAAAAGTAGATACAGGCAGTCCTGAGCACTGTGGTAGGTTTCAGGAGAGGTAGGAGAGGAAAGCACACAGAGCAGTGGGATGGCTCATTTCAGGGACCTGACTGAAGACATTTGTTAGAAAAGGAGAACTGACAGGTAGTTCTTCTCACTGTGGGAGGGTTGAGTTAGAGGGAGGCGAGTGAGCTAAGGGCATTTATGTTCCTGGTGCCTGCAAAGCTGGGGAGACAGCAGCCCATCAGAAATACGTTTGTACATGGGAGTGGTATATGTGAAAGACAGACCATGACAACTACAGTTGATGTTATTAGTTAGAAAAACAGAGAAGACAGACAAAGGGCAAACGATGTCTTCTCCCATGTTTCCACCTTCTGTGCATAAAAAACTCCCACTTCTCACACCCCAACAGCAGAGCCACCAGGCCTTCCATGCACCCCTCTGCAAAACTCTGCTTTCCAGGCCCAGACCTGACTTTGTCCTGCCCTGGAAAAGCCCTGCAAACCAAGAAATGGCAGAGAAATCCCTGACCATGCTGCTAAGAGAAAATAGTTTTCCAAAAGAAGGTTCTGCCATACATAATGTGTGGAGGGAGGGAGGAAAAGGAAGATCTTTTTTCAGGTTGCACTTGATGAAAGCACACAGAATAGATGAAGGGGGCACGTCCTCTTTAACTGCTGCCTTTATTCTCCCTGTTGTTATGTCTGAACATGACATTCACAGCCTATCTGTCTCTATAGCCTGAGGAATCAGAGAGCAAGAAAAATGGAGGAGAAAAAGTACAAATCATGACAACAGAGCAGTTTTCTGAGCCTAAAACCAGCATGGTGAAGAGGGCAAAGTGGAAATAAGAAGAGATCTTAGCAAATGGAAATTATTTAGATCACAAAAAGAACACCACACAATGTCTACAGGTTAGAGAAAAAGAAAACAGGACGAGAGAAGCCACTCTATTCTTTGCAATGGAGAAAACTGTTCACATGGTCCAGTTTGAGAACTCATTCCCACCAGCAGACTGTGGAAACTAGAAATACAGACAGGTTCAAAAGTGACTGAATAAAAGCAGAAGAAAAATGCATAAAGGATTTTTAATATAAAATGTGCCATCTTTGGCTCACACACTCCTTCAGGTACAGATTGCTGGAGATGAGAAGTTAGGGTAAGTATTATTCCGTGATTGCCCTCTTGTAATGCTCTTGCATTGCTGGCCCCTGTCAGAGATAGGTGTCAGTTTGAACAGAGCTTGTTTTTGTGTGACCTGACCCATCACCAGCAGATCAGACAGGACCTTGGAAAGTCCAAGATGTTTCTCTTTCTCCTATCCTTCTTTCTTTTCCCTTTGCTCTAAGTACGGTAACTTTCCACAGGAAGTATCCGAAAATGATAGAATATTATGGTATCACAGTATCACAGGGTGTCAGGGGTTGGAAGGGACCTTGGAGATCTTTGAGTCCAACCCCCCTGACAGAGCAGGATCATACAATCCAGCACAAGTCACAAAGGAACCCATCCAGGCAGGGTTTGAAAATCTCCAGAGAAGGAGACTCCACAAGCTCTCTGGGGAGCCTGTTCCAGTGCTCTGAGACCCTGATACAGTAAAAAAGTTCCTCCTCATGTTAAGGTGGAACCTCTTGTGCTCCAGCTTATATCTATTCCCCTTGTCCTATCACAGGGCATGAGTGAGAAGAGGCTGTCCCTTTCCTTCTGACATTCATCAACTTGCACAAAATGGCTGATTGATGTGCTTATCAAATCCCAGGGGATCAACTCATTTGTGATAAATTAATGTTAGGGAAATGATGTAGATTCTTGGATGAGAAAGCCAGGTCATTGCTCTAGACACAGAAGAGAGCAGGCTTGTGACCATGTCCACATCCACAGCTCATAAGCAGAACGCCACAGAACAAAGCATAGATGTGAAACAACAAAGATGACACACCAATATTTTTTGCAGAAGCATGTTCAGAGATGTGGGAAGAATGAGACACAAAGGAAAATTTGTTCACCTGCTCATTAACATCTTTTTTTCCTAATATTAACAAACCAGTTCTCCTATAGGTCTACACTGAACAAAGTCCGGGGACATACGTCTTTGAAATAATCAATTACCTAATCAAAATAAAAAAGATTAACTCCATCTGATCTGATCTTTTTGTTGCTGCACCAAATGAGAAGCAGCTTCATAAGGAAGCAGGTAAGGAATCTACTACATTCCCTCCAGGACACAGACCATTGGCATTGGATCATTGGCATTACTACCATGATCCCATAGACTCAATAAGGCTTCAGGGCTATAGGCAGGGTTTTGCTGTGACAGAAATATGATCTGGCACTAATGATGCACAACACAGCAGCACTGGTCCAGGAAAGACAGAAATTTCAATAGACACTCTACATTAGAAGTCAAGAACAAAACTGCTATTAACTAGAAAGGTAAATATAACCTCTCCGCCTTTGACTGACAAGACAGAGCTGTATATACCCCTAGGAAACCACATAGATATTGTCTCTGGAACTGATCAATTCCACAGGAAATTTTAACTCTGTCTACTCCTGAAAAATGTGATTATGAGTTAATTCTTATATCTCCTCAGCTGTATTTTCACCTGCATGTTGTACTGAAAGTCTCTACAATCAGGGCACAAGCCTAATGACAGAAGGCTATTAAACAAGGCAGCCCTCCATGGAATATAAGCTTCCTTAAACAATAATTTATATTCCACCAAGCAAATCAATAGTTTAGGGGAGAATGTGCTTTTGCTGCAAAGAAGCCCTGCAGGGATCAATGCCCCAAGCCCTGGAGCTGTTCCAGGGGCATGTGGCCAGATGTTGTCACATCAGGCAGATACCATTGCTTTCTGTGCCTCTCCCATTAGCCATGACGTGCAAACAACAGAGTTCTCACTGCAGCATGGCATTGGCATACTGAGAATTTCCTCTTAGCCTTTAAAAAACCAGTCATGTAATTTAGACACATCAGAGAAGGAATAAGCTGTAATATCACTGCAAATTCAACTTTATTTCATTCAGTTCCATGGAACACTTCAGCAAGGCTTTCAGTAGTCATTGCAGGCTGAGACAGCACATCTTAAGGTTCCTAAATAATGTATTAAAAGCAGAAGAGTCAGGTTTTCTTTTAGTTTCTACGTCTCTTCTGTCAGCATTTAACATTACTGATCACAGGCTCTCTTTCTATCCATGGGAGGTGTATTTTTGGATTCTCACCCAGCAAGGACTGTGTCAGATTTGTTCCAGGACAGACAGCCTCCAGTGAGAAACTACAGCAGAGGCTCTCAGCCTCTGGTGTGATGCCAGTTTTTCCCTCTGGGACATGAGGGGTTTTTGGTATGACTGGACTGTGCTCTGTATTCTGCCTTTTTGCTCATGGCATATTCCTGAAAATCACAAGTCAAGCAGCAACCTCCCTGGGACTGGGCATCCAAAACAACTCAAGTAACATTATGCACTTTAATATGTCAGCCCTCTATCTAGGTATGTGTTACAAGTAAGAATATATCTTTTTACCCTGGCCCCAGTCAACTCTTATAACATCAAAGCAAAGGTCACTTATCTTAGTTCCAGTGCCAGCCACTGCAACCTTATCTTTTCTGGTTTTCCTTCTCATTACTCTTCTTTTTATTTCAGCTGAACACAAGCAAGGCAACTCCATTTGCTCTTCCATAAGATGATGATTTTTCAGGCCACTGTAGCAACCTGTTAGAAGTGTCCTTAAGCAATCCTTATACCCAAGAGAAACTATCATCTTAGTAGACTGCTATGACCATTCCTTCATTTCCTCATAGGAAGTGCAGCCAACCGAAACATTTACTTGTGCAAATACCACTGTCCTTCCTCAGTGTCATAAATAGAGCTTTTCCACCCTGATGTCCTCCACTGTATTGGCACTTTTGTTTCAAGAAGGTTAATAGGGGTCATCACCAGGCAATGGTAACAAAGAGGATAATGTCTAGCACTGAGTCTGGAGACAGATGTATGGAGATTAGGTCAACCCCATAATGTCAGTAACTCCTTTTCAGAACAGCAGTTTCTCTGTGGCCAAAGTCACTTCTTATTTGTCATGACTTGCTTAGCCCAGAGAAACAGCTGTCCACCTGGAGTCTATTGGCTGTTTCCAGAGCTTATTACTGGATGCACATCAGAAATAGTTTAATCTCCTCAAAAAACAAGATCTAGGATTAACGTGGTGTAGGGTTTATTTTTAGGCACCATTTTCCCTCCGTAAGTTCTGGCCTGTAGGGACAGAAATGTAGAAATATTTTTTTTGTTTTCAGTGAGTGTATGCATGAATATAGCCCAATCTTCAAATAAAATAATCTTAAAAATTCCTGGGGTTGATTGTATTCTTGGAAGATAATTTCTCCCTGCATAATTCCATCTTCACAAAGAATGGTGGCAGGCTGGTGCATACAAGCCTCTGCTGCCTCCAGGCTCTCAGTGCCCCTGCACTGCTGCCTCTGCAGGTCTGTGTGTCCCAGGTTGCTCTGCAGTGGCCTGTAGTAACACACAATTTACTGACCTGCAAGTAGCTCAGAAATTCAAATTACAGCCTTGTCAGTGGAAAAAAATCCCACTAAGTTTGTTTCAACTTCTGTACTAAATGAAAAAACATAAGATTTAATAAGAAAGAGGTGCCTGCTAAAGCTTATTCTTTTATATCCACTTCTCTCCGCAGAAACTTGCACTAACTACAGCAGGTTTCCTTTCTGTTATGTAAACCTGGGGGGCAGGGAAACCTCATCAATCAAAGAGTACATCTGCAGCATGCAGCATGGAGGATTCATCAACATCCACAGTAGATTTATTAGTTGGACAACTCTGAAAACAGATTTGGCTTAACACTACAAGTTAACACTACAAGATACCAGCTGTGGTACTTGAACTGTCGTGGAAAGACTGCAAGTTCTGCCTTTCCCTGATGCTTCACTTTACACAGAGATACTAGCCAGATGTGGGCTCAGTTCTTAATTCTTTCAGTGTCCTCTGCACTGCCTGAATATGACTTTCCACCCCACATTTCATCATGAAAAACATGGGACTGTTTTAGACAAACTGCAGAGAGGTTTGAGTAATATTTCTTTGCATTCCTGGTAAGCTCTGATGTAGGCATCATTTCTTGTTTTACAAAGAAGGTAATTTCTCAAGTAAACAAGCAGAACAGGTGGGACTGGCCTTGTATTTGGGAAAACAAAACAAAGAAACAAACTAACAACAAAAACACAAAAATGACCATCAACAAAACCAACCCAAACATCCCTCCCAGAAATAATCAAGAAAAGAAACACCAGGAGTGCCTGTGATAAATTATCCCCCTCTTCATTCCTTATTGTGTAAGTTGCAAGAACATTTTCCTGCTTCAGGCCAGACCATGTTTCTGTGCTGCCCAGATGCCTTTCATCATAGGCACATCACCATAAACAAGTCAATAAATATATAATATGCAGGTACCCATCCAGTTGCCCTAAGTGCCTGAACATCTGCTTAGGGCTATGCTGGTTCTCCAAGGTCCTTCCAGGATAGAAAGTCCCTAGTGTGTCTTTCAGCCATAATATGGGGAATCTCTGGGCAGTAGGCAAAGCATTGGTCAGGCAGACCTGAGGTTGTGGATAAGCTCGCATGGGAAGCCGGGGTCATCACACACCTTGGCACCTTCCAAACTGTGGCCAAACACACTCACCTGCCTTTCCCTCCTCTAACACACAGCAGGACATAAAATAAGACAAACCAGTTTGTCCCCATTCCCCAAATACTCAATTTCTATACTGCAAACCGGATGAAAGACAGAGCTAACTTCACTCACTAGAATTAATCAGGCATCACCATGTGCTGCTGCCATATTTGCAGGTGCTGTAGGAGGCCAGCGCAATAAGAGAACATGCAGAGAACAGGATAAAGCAGCCACCATGACCCTTGATTTCATCCCTTAGTGTCACTTCATCATAAACTCAGCCTGATCCTTGAGTGAGGAAATGTCATAACATCAGTGCACAATATTGAGTTGCATTTATCCTGAGGTCACAAAATAAACAAATCCAGGAAGATGGCTTAATATGAAAAGATTTTTAAGTTATCCTATTTGGAACCAGAGTAAATCCAGGAAAATAATTTCTCTTTTATGTTGAAATAGTATTTGCTGTCAATCTGATTACTACCACCCTTCTCCTGCCCCCTGAGAGAGTTCCCCTAGATGAAGAAGATCTGGAACCATCACTCCAATATCCTCCACAAGAAACAAACTGGAGGTATCCCAGTGGGGATTTGCCTATCTTTCCTTCACAGGAACATGTCACTTGACAGATACTGAGGACAAGTCCATGAATAAGGGTATAAATCTGGGAAAGGATGTGGGATTCTTCTTGTCTGTGATGTGGTAGCATGCACTCCACTTGCTAGTAGTACCTCTGCATCTCCTCTTATCCTTCAATCTATATCATTAACATGGAGACTCTTCAAAGCAGAGCCTCCCTAAGCACCAGAGACCATAGAAATATTGGTGATGAGCAAGTTACCTGCCTATCCAGTCTTCATACTGTTCCTGCCTGTGTAATTTGTGTTGCCTTCCCTCTTTCTCAGGCCTTCTAATCTTAGCCTTTACTGCTGCCCACATATCCTGAGGCTCAGCTTCACTTTTACATCTGCATCTCTCTGTCACTGCAATTATTAAGATAAATTGTCCATTCCAAAACAGTGTGGACTTGAAAACAGGGAGGGACAGAGAAAAGAGAGGAAAAAAAAAAAAAATGGAAGAGGGAGATATGTACAAGACACGGGGCTCATTACAGTGGTTTTCTGCTCATCTCCATGTGTATGTTGCCTCTTCAAAACATTTGTTCTTTGCGACTGATAGTTTCATTTTTGTGCATAAAGTGCCATACAGTATTATGACATCATGAAAATAATAATAATGAATAATGCAATCTCTCATCTTCCCACTGGCATAAAATCATCATTTGATTTGTGAATAATTTTCTTAAACTCCCATTAAAAGACGACTGTCAGAGATGAAACAATTTTTTAAAAATTATTAATGGTGCTTCCCATTAAAATAAAAAAACAATAAGTCGAATTTCTAAATGACCTGGTGGTATTCAGAGACAACTGCAGAGCAAATTATTAGATGAGGTTGGTAATCATGAAAAAATTAATCAAATTTTCTTTTTATAAATTATAAGCATTTCCTAGGGAACACACCAGAAACATCTTAATTAAGAGCTTTCATATCACAGTGCAGCTGAGAGTTCTCCCTCTCTCTCTCTCTCTGCTGTTCCCTATATGGAAAAGAGCTACCTGCCAAAGGATCCCAACTGAGTCCATGATAAGGTGAGTTGGAGTTTCCCTTTGATCTCAACCAGTGTTGAATGAGATGCAGTATTCTCATACAGGCCACAGCGGCTGCAGCTGGGCTTCTTCATGCCTTCTCTCTTCCTCCAGGCAAATTGCCAGGACTCTGTTGATGGGATATGTGATTTCTTTTCTCTTTTCATTTCTCAATAATATAAATCTCTATCATAAATTTTAGGTGGTAAAAGTTTCAATACAGTAAGCAAAGGGCAATTCAATCAGGTGACTTCCAGTTGAATTTATTACAGCTGGAAACCACAAAGATGTTACAATGGAAAGCTGAAGAGATGTTTAGCTGAGTAGTGTGACAGTAGGCTATAATTTTGATAAATTGGAGAAACAGCCTTAAATTAATAACAGATTTTTCATTAGGACAAATATAAACTTACTTCAGAAAACATTTCCCCAGATGCAGAAAGACTAATGCTGTTAAGAGATCTTCAGAAATTAACTGGCAAGCCCTATTGGTAGTGCTCTCATGAGGACAACGTTGAGATACCAAGGAACAGCTGCATAATCTGATCAGGGTTTTCATAAATCACCCCTAAAAAAAAAAATCTTAAAGTCTGCCCTGAACAACAGAGGAAGGGCCATTTGCCTCACCAGTTTTCATTCTTCTTTATCTTATCCCAGAGTGCTATAATATCCACAGTAATTATATTTAAGTACCTATAATCAAGAATCTTGAAGGAGGATATATGAGAGAGCATGAGCAGCAGTAATTCTAGTGTCATCACTGTGACAGTCACAGGCAGAGACGAGCCAGGGAAGGGGGCACAGAGATACCAGCAGGTGGAGGGGCAATCCCCATCGATCCTCCTCCATACCCCTGCAAACTGACCCACAACACCATGGTGGGCTCCAGGGGACTGACACCAAGTCGACAGCTTGCTGACATGAAACATGACTGGGAAAGATGGCTTCTCCTGAAAAAGGATGAAACACCAGCTCACCCAGAGTGTGGTTCTGCAAAACCCTAATACCATCTCCAAATCACTAGGATATCTGCCAAATAACAAAAACATGCAGCAAAACATGTCTGCCCCAGACCTAAGCCTCATCTGATACAGATTTCATCACTGCTTTAGACCAGTCCCAATCCCAATATGCTTTGTTTTGATCTACCAGGTCCTTTCCCCACACACACATCAGTGACATCTCTCATCCTGCATGGACCCCATATTCCACTTACCATGCCATGGGATAGTGATGGCTTCCCTTGGCCCACTTTTCACCTGGGATGTCCTGACTCAGGACTCCCTCATCTCTGCAGAGCTCTTCAGAGACCCATGAGCTGCCTCTCCTACTCCTATGTTTGTGTAAGAGTAACCAAGAGGTTCAAAACGTATCGTATATGTGGGAAGAGGCAAGCAGAGAGCTGGGTAGGATAGCTGCAGAAATTTTGCCCCCCTAGGAAATGGGAAAGGTTTGTTTGGCAGTGGTGCAGCCTCTCCTAGAGTACCCAAGAAACTTGCAATATGACTTTCAAATCTTTATTAATCATATAACTTTTCAAAGATTTTTTCCTAAAATATTTAAAAGTACTTTTTCTCAGTGGTAACTGCTTCTCTGCTAAATCACTACTTAATGTCATGAGCCATTCCAACATTCTGAAAGATTATTTTTTTTTTTTAAGTAAAAGTCTTTCTTGTGCTCACCACTACAAAAGCAACAGTACATATACCCAGAGAGTCCCATCTTAAACAAATAAAAGAACAGCTAATAATGTGTAGTCAGGACCATGTAAAACCAGCATATAATAAAAATTCAAGTGGTAATCTTACTGCATCAGTCAAATTTTAGTACTAGTGACCTTCTTTTCCTCAGAGGGCTTGACACTTCAGATTTTAAAAAGTTGCTGAAGAGATCACAGACATAAATTTGGACATATATTTAAATGGTGGGAGAGCATTAATTTGAATTATGATAATATAACCTATTAGAGAAAGAAATTAAAATCTCCCAAGTGATTATGTCAAAATAAATTAAATTCCAAAAGGGGCTGAAACACCAGTTATGCTTCAATTTTGAAGAGGTGGAGAGAATATGAATGTTTAATTCTCTGTCTATTTACAGAAGCGACCTCGTGGCTTTCAACCTTCTCCAGTTTTCAGACCTCTAAGAACTTAGAGCAGAAGATCCCATTAAAGAAAACACAAAACTACCCACAAGGGGCTTGCTTTACTTGGTTACTTTTACTGCTGTCAGAAATAGTCTGGGAAATTAAGGGCCTAAAGGGCAGGAGTCACACCATACTGAGGACAGACACTACTTCACAGTTAATCGATATGAAGGCAGCTTGCTGTCAGCTTTCTGCATGCCCAAGGTGTGACATATTTGGATTTGCAAGGCACATGCAGATGCAGGTCTTGGTGAGCCTGTGGGTGGAATGAAAAGCTTGGCTGTGCTCACCAGTAGACATAATTAGCAGAAGGCTTCATCCATACAGATCACTTGAAGTAGGATAAGGAAGCATGGACTGCAAGATGACTTTTGCTACCTAGGAAAGGCACAAATGCATCAAAAGTAATGGAGAGACCTGACTATGCTACAGCAGGACTAAACTGTAGGCCCATACTGCCAAATTTCCTCTAGACCCTTGTGATGGTTTGACTTTGGCTGGACACCAGGTGCCCACCAGCCACTCTATCACTTCCCCCCATCCTCTCAGCTGGACCAGGAGGAAGAAAATAAGAAGAAACTCACAAATTAAACCAAATACAGTTTAATGAAAAGCAAAGCAAAGCCACATGCAGAAGCAAAAGAATACAAAGATTTTTTCTCTACTTCTCTCATCATCGGGCGATGTCTGGCCCCTTTTTGGGAGGCAGGACTCCAAACACATAGTGGTTACTCTGAAGGACAAGCCAATGCCTGCCCCCCTCCTCCTTTCCCTAGCTTTTACTGTTGAGCTGACATCATATGGTATGGAATATCCCTTTGGTCAGTTTGTTTCAGCTGTCCCAGTTGTGTCCTCTCCCAAGATCTTATCCACTCCATCCCTCTGCAGGGGGAATGTTGGAAAACCAGCCTTGGTGCTGTGTGAGCCCTGCCCAGCAGCAGCCACAACACGGGTGTGTTATCAGCACCTTTCCAGCTCTCAGTGCAAAGCACAGCACTGGGAGGGCTGCTGTGGGAAAAATTAACTCCATCTCAGACAGACCCAATACAAGCCTCATCCATTTTTTTCAGTGGCAAGTCTCCATAAATCAATGTCTCTTTGGCCACCCAGGTCCCCTGTGTTTTTTGCTCTGCGGCTGACAACTTGGCACACCATCAGCATCTCCTCTTTTCCTTCACCCTCTGCTGATGGATGGGGCAAGGAGAGCAGAGCCAACAGCCCCAGACAGTCTCTTAATCTCACCTGAACAATTATTTCTACTTCATATATGCAGTTAAATATTTCCTCCTCTACCTGGCACAAGGTAGAAGAGGCAAGGGAGAGGCAAGGGCCTGCCACTAGGGAATTTTGGAACTCAAGACTTTCTTTGAGCCATAAACTCCACTCTAGGACCCATGGTCAGTTTGGCCCTTCTCCTCCCAAACTGTTAGCTGTTTCAGACATTGCCTTATTCCTTTTTTACACAAAATCTAACTTTTGTTCAATTAGGAAATTTACACAACTTCCGACACCTTCATAATTGTCATAGATTAGAATATTTACATTTTGGCCAGACAAGATAATCCAGAACTTTTGCAGCAGGGACCAGGACAAGTAAAGGGACTTCATCACCATTGTTCTCATATCTGATACCTTTCCTTTTTAGGATCACCTTATGCGTTTATACCAACACAGCACTGCTGAGGACAGTACATGTGGTACTCATCACTGGGGCAGAACATCATGCAATTAGTCTTCATCTCTCTTTAACAAAGAACAAGTAGAAAATGGAAAGAGTTACAATTCTCCTATCTTCACTCCCACAGCTTTCTAAAACTGATTATTTATTATTGTATTTTTTGAATGTTATATTATTAGCTAAGAACTAGACAGTCAGAACTAGAAGGTTATAGAGACATTACACAAATAACAAATACAATATCAAGTTAGTAATTCCAAATAGTAAAATTTGCCCAAAACTTGCCCTTTAACTGAATAAATAAGTGTACAAGGACCGGCCCTACTGTATTGCTGGCATCACTATTTCCATAGCACTGATATCACTTATGTCCTGTGTCCCCCCAAATTAAAGGAATGTTTCAATTGGCATATGACTAGAAATTACAATACTAAGCCTGCACCACAGAAAGAAAAAAGGTTATGTAAAGAATTAGATCAGTATGACTCATCCTGAACACTGGTTTTGAAGAATGTTAATAGTACTATTGTGGTATAAAGCTGGCTGTTAGAGTTAAGATTGCACTTGGAATTTCCATTATAAATCCTATTTTCAAGGGTTTATAACTCGGCTGTAGTATAAATTCAATCACAGCCAAAACTCAACATACAGAGACTCATCATTGGAAGCAAAAGGTTTTTCAAAGAAAAATTCTTTTGGTTGTTTGAGGTCAAAGGAATGAAAAAAACAGTAGAATTATTAAGAGAGAGTTGACACTTTTCTGCCATGCTGTAAATTACAAATGACCTCTGTATTTAAACTCAGGATTTCATAGGTCATTAATCCAGAAAGGAGAATTCTATCTCCAGATGTATAGAAATAAAACTCATTAAAAATACTGATCTGTTAGATCTACTAGATCTACTGAAAGATCTACTAGAAGGTATATTAAGCAACTTCCCCAAAGTTTCAGTGTAAGTTTTGATGTTCACAGGATGAAATTTCAGCATTGGCATAAACTGCAGAGCCATTAATTTCTGAGCAGCTAATGACATCACTTTTCAAGCAGGGGGTTGTGTCCAAGTATGTTCGGCAAAGCCAGGCTATTGGCACCAGGATGGACCTTGCAGGGGTGGGCAAGTAATCCAGGTTTCTAAAATCAGCTTAGGTACATTCATGTGGTCAAACTTCAGCTGCACCAGGATTTTAGTGTGATCCTTGTTCTTTTTTTGTAGGTCAACAAGACCTAAAGAGGTCATTAAGCAGTGTTTTAGACATGGCCAGTACCTTGCGGATGTGAAAGCAGAATATAGCACAATGAGGTATCTTCTTCAATCCACCACTTACCTGGACTCTTGCCCATTCCTCTCTTCCCCCATATTCATACAACTACCTAAAAATAAGTATTTAAGCCGTAAAAATGTAGTGCTAATACTATGTTTTCAGTTCCCTAAGCACACACTTCCTCTACCTTAGTTGAGAAAAGACCACCACTGCCATCAGCTTCCAGAATATACACCTTTCAGCTAGTCTTTGGGCTAAGACCTTTGTTTCTATCACTTCATATGCAAGGAAAAGAACAGGAATCCATTAAATAACAAAGATCTTGAGTACTCTGAATGTGCAATACATCACATGCTTATCACCTGAAGCACAGACCAACAGTGAGGAAAACCTCTGCCCACAGTGTTGGTATAAAATCTGAGGAGATACTTTTGTGTTTTTGAAAGAGGGATCTTAGAAACTATCCAAGTGTCCAAGTATTTCTGTAATGGTGTGAGGTCAGGAAGGATGGTGCTGGAGAGGCAGGAAGGATGCAGCAGCACTGCAGGGTGCAGCACTGTGCAGGGAAGCCCACCCCATCCATGGCAGACGCTTCCCACCAGCCAGTGGCTATCAGGGCCCCAAAAGACCCAACAGCCCCAACCTGCAGGCAGGGTCACCCCAGGCTAGTTGTGCCAATAGGGTGAAGCACTGCAGTGTCCTGCCTTATAAATGATCTACACTGGAAAGAAAAAAATAAAATGTTCACATCAGCATCTGGCAAAAAGATTTGTCCTAGATAAGTGGCTTTCACTTCAGATTAATCTGTTTACTCATTCCTAGTCAGATCATTACTGCCAGTAGCAGTGGTTTGGAGGGTTAATAGCACTTTGGAATACACCAAAGGAAGGAATTAATTACATCTATGATAATTTGATGGGGCTCTTGTCAGGTGTCCATCCAGATTGGACGTATTTCCCTAAAGCTGCCAAGTTAATAAGCTTCTTAATTTCATTGAAGGAGATTTTTTTTCATTAACTTTCCTCACACACATCTGTCTAGACTTGTCAGAAGAATTTCACATGAACATCAGACCAACTCGATGCATCTCAAACACATAACTGCTATAAGCACTCAGATGACAGGCCCTTAGGACAAAATGTACGAAACCCTTAAATAATGGCTTTGATCTTAAAATTCACAATGTTCTTTCTCCTTTTTTTCCCCTCTTCCCATGAAGTATATGTTGGTTAATGAGCAGTGTCTGCCAGTGTCTACAGGAACCACAGGTTACAAGTGGTAGGACTGGCTGCTTGGCCCCTCACAGGGACATCCCAAGGAGCTGGGACACTTGGTACCCAGCAGTCTTCATCACAGCTCCAAATTTGTCTTTCTGCTTGAACTGAAATCAAGTCACTGAAAACATTTACATGTTTTTTCCCTGAATTAAAACAGTATTAAAGAGTCTTAGGAGGTTCCACAACATATGACAGGATGAAGAGCCTCCGCTTCATCTCACCTCCTGTTTGGTAACTGCTATTTCTTCCCAGATGTTACAAAGTAGCACAATAAAACAGAAGGGTCCCAACCTGCACCATCATAAGAGTCTGTCTGAGGAACACTTAATGATCCGTTTAAAAAAACTGATGAGCAAAATGTGAGGGATAGTTTATGGGAAAAGTGAGGAGCTCACTGCAGAAATTTGTGTTGCTGGCAATATAGTGAAGGATTACAGTACTCTCTCCTTGCATATTAGATAATATATACAAAAATATTTTTCCTCAGTGCCTGTGCAGTAACAGATACCCTTTTAGGCATTTGCTGTAGGTTCAGAACCTGGGAGCTGGGACCTTTGCAGCTTTTCTAAACTTCAACAGAAGTACAGTGCATCAAAGCCAACTGTACTGTGCAACACCATGAACTTTAGAGCAAGACCAAGAGGTGAGGGGAAAGCACTGCTGCTGTGAATGAGCAAGAGCTTAAGAGCAGCGAGGGCCAGGTTTAGTAAATGTCTTAGAGACCCAACTATGTCAGTTGGATCAAAAATTGATTTCAGCATTCAAGACACAACACTGACAGCTGCGTGGGACTGTAGAAGTAAGAGTCTCCAGGGTGAAAGGAGAACAGATGAAAAAAGTGTGTTTAGCCCAACATCCAAGCACTCTGCAGTGGGAAAAGTGTATATGCAGTCCAGCGGTTAGGAATGCAAAACCTATGTGCCCACACCCAGCCAAGAACCATCACCAGCAGCACCACTAGCATTGCCAGACGGAAAAAGAAAGGCTTCTGTTTGGAACCCCACTTCTCAAAAAACACCTTCTTACAGTCAAAGAAACAGAAGAAAGGAGAGGACAGGTGCCTTTTTACTCTGAAAGGAAGTAGATGGTGAGCAACACGTAAAAGTGAGACTTTGCAAAGTGACAGCAAAGTTAAGCCACTAGTCATTAGTAAGTAAAGTAGATTTGGGATCAAAACTGTGGGGTGAAATATTTCTGCTTATTGAGGTTCACAGTCCATCATTTCCATAAGATGAAATCAAGTCCTGGCACATACCTCCTACACAACTGTTTCGACTCGTAATAGCTCTCAAATAATTACCCCAGATTCTATAATCAGAGGAGATAACAGTTTGGTGAACAAGCATGTCCCCATGTCACAGAGTGTCATGTGGTGGAGCAGAGAAAGCCATCAAAGACAGCCAAACACACAGAAGTGTGTTTATGGGTGTTTAGGAACAAAACTGCATCGTTTGCTTCAGACTAAAGCTGGCATAAACCTACCGGTGGGAGGGAAGATGAAAGCTCATCTGGACTTCTTCCATCTTAAAATAGAAGGGGAAATCTCTAGGAAGCAAACCTACGCACTGAGCCATGAGGAGAACTAAGTCTTAGGAATCTCTTGGGGATTTTCCAGACCAGGATAGGTGCAGCTTCAGCAAAAGATAAGCTTCAAAATTAGCCCCATCATGACACAGAGACAAGATGTACAACTACCTGAAGGGATGCACAGCTGACAAAGCTGGGGAGTGGTAGCCACATGGAGGAGTGACAGTCAGTGCAAGACACTGTTTTGAAGCCTGTTGAGTCAGGGACATCCACAGAGTTGCTAAACTGGTAGACAGAAAAGGGAGAAAAGTCTTCACTTAGACAGAGGGCTACTTCAACACCAAAACATTAAAAAGGGAGGGCTGGCATATCATCCTCAGAGCATTTGAGTTGGTATCATGCTTGGTCACTTTCCTCACTGATCCTCCTCTGGTCATGATGCTGCTTGGTGAAGGAGCATCTTCCAAATCTTCAGTGGGGTGAGAGAGTGCCATCTTCTGAACTGAGCCATACACATAACCTTCAAATTAATTGTTGTGGCAGCATGTATGGAGTACAGTGCTAATCAACATAAGCAAGGTTGTCAAAATAAAAGAAAGAATGATAGACTTAGTTCTCAGCTTATATAAAAAAAATAATGAAATTGCCTTTCATTAAACTCAAAAACTTTGTGTTTGAAGTATTGTAAAATTCTTCTTATAAGCAGTAATACTTTTTTTTTTAAATAACCAAACACACATTTTCAAAGCACTTAAAAGATATTTTGTTACTTTCTCAGGGTAATTAGACAAAAATAAAAATGGTATAACTGTTATACCAAAAACTAGGCAGAAGGAATACAGTTATTTATATGTGAGGTTCTAAACCAAAATGTATCAAAATTGTGCCTTCTGTTACACAGAACAATGAGGTGAATCTATTAGAAATGTAATGAAAAAATGTGTTATACTTGAAAAATAAAACAATAAAAGTCCATTCCAGCTGCATGTTCAACAGTTGCTATAGCACATACACAGCTATTTTCCTGTGGGTCGTCCCCTGAATACCATTCTTGCTGCCCCTGTGCCACCATTGTGCATACCATTGCTTGCTGCCTGCTCCTGTTGGGGCATACGTTGTATACATTATATTGGCATTGGTATTAGTTTGGCTGTTTCATTAAATACATTTTGATTTCAACTAGTTCTCCTCTCCTTTTCCTGATTCTCCTTTCCTGATGGGGAGGGGTCATCAGGTAATAGAGCAACTGCAATAGTTTAACTCCAGATGTGGGCTAAACTTAGACACTTCTCTACAAGGGCTCAGCTGCCAGGCTTCCTGAAGGGGCCATGTTCAGGGTAGTTTATGTCAAGCAGTCATGGCATTAATGTATAAACTGTTCATATAGCCAAGACTGGAACCCAAATCTTTCAAGTGGGAATATGAGTGCCACAGGCATTCACTTGTGTGGTCTCTCATCCCACAATGGATTTTTATTTCATGCACAGGGCAAAAATTCCTAATTTCATAATGAAGTGCACTGAATTTCTTCAGGCAAGAAGTTTGGCCTTGGTCTTCTGCATGACAGAAAGAGCATCTCTCTCTCATCCTAACTACTGAACTGTAAAATAAAGGCTTGATCACAGTTAAGTTTTGGGTTTTATTTTTTCTGGCAGTACTAGCCTTCAGGAAAACCTTCCAACTGTAAATCCAGGGTGATGAAGGTGCTTTCCTTAGCTCTGAGAAAAGATCGGAGCGCTGAAGAAGGAAACAATTTAAAACACATCCCCATCTGAAGTGACCTTTGTTAACTGGCATAGGTACTGCCTGTATGGCATGCTGCCTCCTGCTGCAGCCTTCTGTCCCTGCTTAAATCTTGCCCTATGCCTTGCAGAGAGACAGGCCTCTTACTGGAGACTCTGGAGTTTACTAACAAGACATAGAAACTAAAACTACAAAATTCTCCACATTATGGTGCACAAGTCCTTTTTAGGACAACCTTTCTCTTTCACAGATTACATGCACCACACACCAGAGCATCAGTCCCATGACCCTCATGTAGACCAGTCCAGCACCAAGGACCTGGGGCATGGGACATTGCTCTGAACAGTAAATATGCAGGTCTATGGATGACAGCTTGGCTCCTACATTTTGTAGTTCTTTTTCTCAGGCTTCAACTTCTACACAGTATTGCCCATTGTGCATGCTATCCCCCTTTCTTCTCTCCTGCCCAGTTGTCTTAATTATTTTTCCCCATGTTAATTAGCATAGCTGCCAACAGCTTCACTAGTCGCATAGCCCAAGGCAAGCCAGTAGTTGCCACCATCATTTTCAACAGCTTCTCTCTCGCATCAAAATTTTGGAAAAGTATTACTTTTCTTGTTCAGCTAACACAAGATTAATTTGGTCCATGGTGGCTGGGCAAAAGCAAACAGGTCTCACTTGCTCAGGAGGTGCCCTAAAACAAGCTGCAGCCACAGATAGATCTACTGCTTTGATGCTTAAAGACTGAAAGAACCAGTAGACAAATAAGAAATGCGCAGTATGGGAGTTTCTGGCTAATGCTGCTAACTAGAAAGCTGATTCCTCAGCCAGAGTAGACAATCAGTATGCCAGTCACAATAGCAAGAAGTGACACTGGAAGAATCAAAAGAGGAAAAGTCTTAATAATCTCTCCTCAGTTGGATGCCTTCTCAAAAACCACTACCTTCTGCATCACCCATAGAACTCAAGCTATGAAAAAATGCTATGTGTAAAAGAACCATGGAGCTATACTTTATTTTTTTTTATTTATATATATACTTTATTTATTTTTATTTGCACTATGAGGGGACCAGCACATGTTTTCTTTATAAACAAGTAACAGGCAATGAACTTGATCTCACATATCCTAACGTTGATAAAATTCCAGATAACAAAGACAGTTTATAGAGTAAGCATTACAGCATCTGGATCAAAATAGATAGTGAAAATATTGATTTGATTAATGATGACACAGTAAGATAGAATTTAAGCTGAGTTTGTGGAGGTATTCAATTTATTTCATGCAATCTAGTAAATATATGACAACAAATCCTTAATTATTTTTTTAATGTAGATTACTTTAGCACATTCTTTCCTTCTATCTCTGAACACTCTCCAATAATTAAACACATTAAAAACATGCCAACTGGTCATTTCTAAGGCAGTGCAAGCAGAATTGCTCTCACTGAAAAGCTAGGGTAGTTGCTGTAACATAAACTGAAACCATGGATGTTTGCATTTATAGAAACAAAGTAATGACCCACATTCAACACAAAAACTGCGAATAAATTTTTGTACCTCATGGGTATTCCTAGAAGTCTGAAGGAAAAATTCCAAACCAGCAGATAACCTCCCATGGGACCCTTGTGGTTTAAAGAGAGGACTTCACTGGACACAAAACACATTAGAGAGATTATAAATCATTCCAACACCTTAGTGTTGATTTAGGATCCAGCTAGGACAAAAAGCACTCATACATTGACTTTAAATCTCCCAACTTCCTTAAGTTTATTATTCCTTCTATCCACTTAGGACCTCATTGAGAGATTTCATGCTCTGTTCATTCACCTGCATTCAGAGGTGGTCTCTGGTTTGTCTTCATCCTGCCTGATCTAGTCTATTCAATTCAGCTGCAGTCGAGTGTCTACAGCTGGGTCTATTGCAGGCCTCACTTAAGAGGTGCAGATGTTCTCTAGATCTTCCTGAAACATGCTGTCTGCACTGCCAGGAAATTGTGTAAAGCAGGACTCAAAGTGAACAAAAACATTGACCCTGTGCAGGCACACTGGCCTCTGCCTATACAAAGCTCTGCTGTGGAGCCCCTCTGGCTCAACCCTGTCCAAGGAGAACAATACACCCGCACAATAACATAACCCAGCACAGTAATATATCCCAGACAAGCACAAACAACATAATGGAGCTGGTTGAAAAATCTGTTTGGGATTTTATGGAGGTTTTTAGCCACTTGATTTGTTTCGCCTGCCAGAAACTATAGGAAGCCTAAAGCAGATAGAACAAGATGTTCAGGATGCAATGTAAGGCAGGAGAACAAGAGCCATTTATTTCATATCCAAAACAGGACAAATAACTCAGTGTAACTTAGAGGAATAGGGAGAGAGACACTTTTAAGCCAGCTGGAGATCTCTTTTGCAGAGCTCTTTCTGCATTTACTTTGCCTGCTACCAGCATGTCATCCTTCCCGAAGGGGCAGCCAGATTTGCATTGCCAGTCTGAGGGGGACTGGGCTGTGCTCAGTGTGTTTAGCACAGTCACTGGCAGAGAACTGTGAATGGTCTCCCTTTGCATATGCATTTGATGTAGCAGGCAGCTTTCTCGCAGCATCAGAGGCACACGGGACTTTCAAGCATGGTCCCTTCAGTCACAGTAGGAGCCCAGACCATGGTCTGCAGGGAGGCAGAGGAACACATTCTCAGATCCCCTCCTGCACGGGCTAAGGGCTTTGATGGAGGCAGTAACAACAGCACATCCCATTTCATTGTAAGGGTGGAATAAGAGAAACTGGAGTGAGTTTATCTTGCACACCCTGCTCAGCACCTCTAGATATGAACCCGTGATTCAATTCACTCTTCTGGTTGAGATGTGCTTCTAACTTACCCAGAGGATTTGCCAACCCACAAAACACATCACACCAGGCAGGAGAAATCCAGTGGGACTTGGAAAGCATTAAAAAATGGGATAGGAAAACCAATTGCTCAGGGGACTAGTCTGTCACTCCTAATTGCTCACCTGTTTTAGAGTCTTGGTGCGACACTGGAATCCACCCAAGACTCCATGGGTTACAATTTGCCTTCATCCTCTTTCACAGCATTTCAATTAAATGGGGGTGTATTAAAGTGAAAGGGAGTTTGACACAGTGTTCAAAGGGTCCCTGATCTCACAGGAGTTACGGAAATGGAAAGAATATTTTGAGTCATCTCTTCTTGTTTAACTGCCTAATCAGACATATATTTTCATTGTCTGATTTGTGCCAACATCGAGATTGAAATTAAGATTCACATCTCATAGCTCCTAATTTTATCACATTAGGGCCCAAATGAGATATAGCACCCCAGGCTCTTTCCAAATGGTAGTCTGCAGGACTCCTTTATGAAGTGGGTTAAAAAAAGACCTTTGGTACTTTCCTAATAGATAGTCTTCATTATTTACAGATTTTAAAATGACAAAAAAGATTCACTGCAGAGCTAAAGCAAGCTGACAGGCTACATTCCGGTTGCATCTAATAGATAAAGAGACACTGCAGTACAATAGACTTTAAATATTTCTGCAGCTTTGCTTTTCAACCTGTTTTTAATACATGGAGAATTTGCTGCCCTTCTCTGCTGGAGTTTTGATCATAAGGAGGATATCTTTCGGTACAATTCCTTTCCTGGAGTCCATGTGTTCCATTTAGACTATGCGAGATGTGATTTGTCGTAGAGTTGTGTTTTGAAATAATTGAGAAGGGGGGGAGGGAAGGCATTTTGTGAGAATTTCTCTTCTCCTGATAGCTAACAAGGCAAGAACAAAGCGGGCTTTGTAGGAATATTTCCTACTGAAACCTAGAGTATGGTATGTTCAGTCACAGTCCAGTGCTCTTTTCATATGATGCAAAATGCTATCCAACAGACTAAGAACAAATGTTGGACCACAGCTTAGAGGAAAACATTTTTCCTACTTTTTCTTTTTTTCATTAAGAACAAAATAAGCAAGGAAGCCAGTGGCCGATTCTATGCTACCAAGGGTTATCCATTTCTCTGGTCATTACCTACAATTAACTGTGTAATTATATAGTTTGCTGGTTTATGATTTCTGGCAGGCTAATGACATTTTATCTGAAGCAGAGGGTGCAGTGTGGGGGATTTAATTGCAGGGCCTTTTGTCAAACAACTGTCATCTCTTGCATGTGCATAGTCTTCAGGCTATTGTAAATCCAGCTAAATGAACAGGTGACAGGTTTCCTCTCCATTTAAGTCAGAGAACAAGAGCAACCACTACCATCTCTTCTGGTCCTTCTATAGAAAAATTAGTGTTAGCAGCTGAAAGATGAAGAGGTATCCTCACTATCACAGCAGCTCACAACCAACCTCAGCCAAAGCGCATGTCCCAGTAAGTGACGTCCTCATCAAACAAATAAATAAAACCTAACCTTAGACTTTAAGCTTTCACTTCTTAGACGCATCCTGGACAAGGAACAGAAGGCAAACTGGGACCAGAAAGGGAATGGTGTTGCCTAGTGTGATGGTGAAGTAGAAGATGATCCTTTTCACTCTGTATTCAAGTAATGCTTCCTTCCAACAGTATGATTAGTCCTGTTGTACTGATTCCTTATTCATTAAATCTGAAGGATAACACTTTCAAACATGTCCCTTTAGCTAAGGCTCCCAAGTCCCATTTACAATGGTGATGCTCAAGACACTTGTGACAGACAGCTATTTTAGACAGCCCAAGTCCCTGAGAAACTTCAGACATTTTTACTCAGAAGCTTAATTAACCCAGCAAGGGCAACACCAGCACTGCAACCTTCCCCCACTTCACCCTAGCACTGGTCCTCAGTCCTTGCTCATAGGAGATAGCAGTCTTTTTCCCTGCTTCTGTAAGAGAAACCTTCAAGAAAACTCTGCCTCATCCATCCCCTCTGTGCCTTTCTCCAGGCAGCCTGACACACCAGAGCATGTCACATTTCCACCACTGCAGCAATTATATAAAAACTTGGGCATCTAGGGTTAAACCACGATGGCATCACTGTGTCCAAAAAGTGAGGAAAGAAATCAGTTAAGTCCTTGTGCACAAAGTCAACTATAAGATGAAATGGTTACGTGAACTACAGCCATTCTGTTGAAGGACAACCAAGACAGCCTGGCAAGAGCATGTATATGACTCAGCACCATCTCAGTGTCAGTTAACACAGTGTTTTCAGTGCACAGATTTAAATGAACTTAAATTAAACCAAAGGTGCTAGTACACAATGGAGATCTACTAAACAGAGTTTTGAGGGGGTGAGTGATGGTCATTCTGAGCACAGAAATAAGAGCGCTTCTGATAACCAGGATGGGTGTCCGGTCCTGGCAGCTCTGCTCTGAAGATGCATAGTGGTGGTTAATGTTGCAAGCAGATGCAGTGGGAGCATGTGGATTAAAGTACTTGTAACCTTCATTTCCCTTTGCTCCCTGCATCTCAGCCATCCTCAGAGAGCTGCCCTCCACTGCGCTTTGCAGTAATCAAAGGAGCCATCTCATTCCTAACCTAGACAATAGTTTGGTTCTTGCATACATCACAGTGTTATCTGTCTCCTTGTAAAAGGACAAAGATAACATCCTCCTCCAGCTGATCAGCCTGTGTGTCCCCAAATAACTACAGCAGCCACTTTTGGTTTTCTCAAACAAATTAAGATATTGTTTTTAAATTAGGCTACAGAGAAAACATGTACAGCACAGGGACAAAAAGATTATGGGCTTAATACTCAGGTTGCTTATTGCTGCTCTGCTCCAATGTCATTTCAGGGGATTTTCTCTCAATTTCCAACAACATGACAGTGATTAGAATCTCGACGTGCTCCAGTTCTCTTGGAGGAAGGTCAATGAGTTTCTATCCTAACCTCTGCTACATAAGAAAGAAGATGATGCTTCAGTCCTGTGATGGTAAATTGCTCCTATAGACTCATTCAGGGTTTGATCTTTGGAGTCAGAGCTGGCATTAATTTCATCAGATACAGAGCATGACCCTCACCCTTAGTCTTGCAAACAAAGACCCTCTGTTTAACAAGACACTGTGTACTGGTTAAATATTTCAAGTGCGCTTCTAAATAAAGCTGCTTAAAGCTTAAAAATTGCCGTGCCTTCCTGTTACTTTAATGGCATATAGAAATGCTTCTGGATTAAATGGAGCATTTTGTGTTACTAGGAAGAAGATACACAAAATATTTCTGGTGACTATTATTCAGTAGCTCAGCTGGAGAGCTGAGGTCACTACCCACTGCACTGCTGGCCCTGTTCCATTGTTACAAAGTGTTTCCCACCTCTATGTGCATATGGTTTTCCCTCCTGTCATTAATGGAACAGGTTGTCCAGTGAGGCTGTGCAATCTCAATCCTTGGAGAAGTTGGAAACTCAATGGGACTGAGCAATCCAACTTAACTGGAAACACTTCAAGAAGGGAGTGGGATTGGGTGACCTCCAGAGGCCCCTTCTAACCTAAATTATTCTGTGACTTGTTCACAAGAATATGGAACAAGAGTTACCACTTCTTTGATTTGTCATCACCTAGCTAATTGGTCATTTATTGACCACAAAGTCAGGTAGTTCCTTTTCCCTGACCCAATGTCACAGGTGTAAAAAGAACAAAGAGGTAAATCA
The DNA here is from genome assembly GCA_024605025.1 of Megaceryle maxima. Classification (NCBI taxonomy): domain Eukaryota; kingdom Metazoa; phylum Chordata; class Aves; order Coraciiformes; family Cerylidae; genus Megaceryle; species Megaceryle maxima. Next base: position 93,202 of record JANHGN010014280.1, read on the forward strand.
AAAATCTTTTTCAGGAAACTGTTACTGCATGGTATATGAAGCAAACAATACATTTCAATATTATTGGGTTGAAATGATAAAGAATAAGGCTCCCAGAAGAAAGAAAATTATGAAGGACTATGGAAATACACTCCTACTGCCAAAATCAATAATTTTGCTAGACACATTACCTATAGCAGTAGACACTGCTTCCCAGCAGGCAAAACTTCACCTGAGCCAGAACATTGGGTCAGCACTGTAGAAAGTACCATGGGTCGATCAGTAAATGGCAATCTTCCTATAGGTGAATGTAGACCTACAAATGTTCTAATGCTAAAAGCCCTGAGTTATTCTTTCCACCTTTGCAGAGATGTCTTCTGTGTCCTCGGCACTCACCTAGACTGATTCAGCTCAGCTAACTTTGGCTATCTAAATTGAGTCACCTGCTTGTCCAGGCTCTACCTGTAACAAATGGACAGTGAAACACCTACAGATTCATCCCTCTTACTTTGGACAGGTATCTCAAATCTTAAGTTTCCCATTGGGGATACCTTTATCTCACCCTTCACCCCTCCTTGTCATTACACTGGGTAGGGAAAGTGTATGCTCACTTTGCCCATTGTGATCATAATCCTGTGTACTGGTTATTTCTTGTCAAGTTTCTGTCTGGCACACAAAGGAGAATTTGTCCTTGTCTGGGGTATCAAGGTACTGTCACTGGACAAAGCAGGCAGGCAGCACTAGCGTGGCCAGGATCAACAAACAAACCCACAGCACTATCAACCAACAACACATACGCCCAAAAAGTCACCAAGAGACCGCTGTGGGGAGGAGGCATACAGTTATGCAATAAAAGTGGAGAGCTACCTAAAGTTTTGCTGGTAAAAGAGCTGATCTAATTCTATTTTATGTTCAATTACTTTGCTTTTTTTTTTTTTTTTTTTTTTTTTTTAAATCAGGAGAAGGTGATATTTTAGTGTTCAACGTGGAATGGTGCATTATCATAAATTCCCTGCACAGCACTAGAAATGTACAATCTGCACTTTGAATAAATATTTAACACCTGAAATGGAGACTCCAACTTTGATCAGGGACCACACTTGGGAATAAATTGTCATTGCTTTTTAAATTGCTGCAGTTAAGTTATAGCAGGTTATATAGCCGTTATATAAAGCTATATATGAAGAACAGTTTCTATGCTACCACACCAGGAGCAGAGTATGAGTTATACAGCACTTAGATGGAGACTCTCTGTCCAAGGGAAACCATATTCCTCACTCTGAAATTTCACACTGAACATTTACACCCTGGGCAAGAAAATGGATTTTCATAGGAACACATATTTATTGCTCTTATTCAAATACAGCATTAAAAATGTGCAAAGTATTTTTAAATCCCAATTAGAATTGAACTGAATTGTTCAATGCCAGGTCTTCTCTTCCTCTGAACAAAACGATATCCAAGATATTATGGGGTTTAAAATGTTCTAATTAATCCACTGCTGTTTGTTGAAAATATGCCAAAGTAGCTGCAGTGTCTGCTGTTTAAAGAGCACTGGCAACTGACAACCACTACTGACGTCATGGTCACTGACTCCGGGTCCTTCCATGACAGTAAACCCCCCAAAAGTTACTTTCAAACTCCATTACATGTATGTGAAAATAATCAGTGGGAGGAGAAAGACAAAACAACTATAATTGTTTCAGGACTGATTTATACAGCATCCAGCATTAGAGAACCATGTAATTATTTGCAAACATCTGGCAAGTCTCTGTCAGGAGCAACAGTTCTTTCATCTCTTAGACATCTTGCATACTTAGAAATGTCTTCTGCTCTCCAGAGCTGGAAGTCATGCCAAAGTGCTGTAAAAGAAACTCTACACAGAAACTAATTTGTCTGTCATAGAAACAGTTTCAATTTCCACTGGAGAACCAGTGCAGCCAGCAGCTATGTGACCAGGGTGGTGGTGAGACTCTCTGTGGTCTGGAGGGGAAAAATGTCACAATGTCACCTTTAAATCAGTGAGTTAATGTGCTGCAGCAAGCAGATGCTCTTCAGTTGACCTGAGCCGAGTTTCCAGGGTTGTATGGCAGTACTGGTGCAACTACCTGCAACACACACATAGCCTCTGGGCACAAAGTGGGTCTGATGTGTGGTGGGTACAGCACCTCTCTGAGCATGCTCTGCAGAGAGCACAGGCACACGCAGTGCAGAAATCCTCAAGGCAAACTTGCAAACCCAGGACAAGGCAGCTCACCAGGGCAAGTGAAGGACCCTTCAGGAATCAGTCATGCCACAGGATCTCACAGGATCTTGGGACCTCAACTTTACATGCTATCCAAGCAGTGCTGGTCTGGCATGGCATTTGGTTTTGCTTTCTTTCTCCAGGACCAAGACACTGCTACATGTATTGGCAGTTCTACCTATTACCTTGCTCTAGCATCATTTCTCCTTGAAAACGTCAAAGAGGAAAGAAACTAATGAATAAAACTGCTTCCTTCTCTCTCCTAACAGAAGACACTATACTATTCAAAAGGAAAAAAAAACCCAAACCTAATTTCCTAATGAACTGTGTACCTGCAACTGCTCCCCCAAACCTGTTCACCCCCCCTCAACTCACAGCACTCCAGGGACCAACTTGGAGAGCTTGTGATTCTGTCTGTAATTCTCATGTCTTGAGCACAGGCAATAATCAGAATTATTAAGATTGATATCCCATCTTTTTAATCAAGACAGCATATCCCAGGCTTAGATATGAGAAACACTTCCATTCATCCTGGCTAAGGAAGTAGATCCAGATACAGAAAGGTTTTTGTCTTCTGCCACTCACCAAAAGCAACAACCCATAGGTACCTGCACGCTCCCATGGCCCCAGCAGGGCTCATGCTCTCTTGAGTTGCTTGTACCATAGCTTGTTTGCCACTAAACTGCGGCCCAGGTGAGATGGAGAGCAGCACCTCAAAACTCCATCAGTATGCACATAAATCCAGCTTGCATATTAAAGCTCTATCAAGCATAGTTACTGTATAATATATTTTACCTTTTGAGAGGTGAAGAATTTAAGTCTGGCTCTTCTTTGATGTTTCTAACAGCCATTTACATTCAATGATATCTCATTACCTAGAGCATTAAGCCAGACTGGACAGCCTGAAGCTGCTCCCTGGCTGGCACCTTCTGCAAGCTTTCAATCACATCAGTAAACCTGCAAGTGTCAAAGAATTTATTCAGGCATTGCCTGCCTGCCCCAGTGTTCATTGCAAGCAGACTTTCACAAATGCATTTTCTTTACACCAGTCTCTACTTGTGTATAGCTCATTTGTAGCCATAGGCAGCTGATCCATTACGCTTTACACTTCAGTAAGCAGACTTTCAGCTCCCAGGGCATGATGCTATTTGATGCCAAGTGGCTCTGAAGCACCAAAAACCCCTCAAGACATTCTCAGCAAGGGAGTTGGAGGCATGATTTGGTCACGACTGCCCCCCCAGGGACAGAGTCCCATAGCACCCCCACCCACCTTGCTGGGTTGGTTGGGAGACCCTGCTCACCCCCAGGTTCTCCGCCAGCAAAGGCTTCCTGCGAGTCCCATTGGCCAGGCAGGGTGGAGCCCTTTGTGGAAGCCACAGGTAACACACTGTAGCTCAGAAACTACCAGTGTAAGAGGAAACCCCAGTCTTAGAGGAGTTTGGAAAAACATGCTGAGAGCCATTGTACCTGTGCTGAGGCTGAGAAGCACAATCATCTCCAGGCTGAGAAGGAGGAAAGTCCGCAGTTTGCCCAAACCAAGAACTAGTCAATGTTGGAGGTCTACTGCTACAAGACTGTGCTCACAATAAAATGGGAAGCCACTGGGAAAGGGATGATGATATAATTCTCATGAAGATTTACCAAAAGAGAGCATTGTCAGGAGAAAAACATTAGTTTAGTTTCATAAATAGATTCCTTGGTAAGACTAACAGAAACAAAATCTTTTCTTGATGACTTTTTGCAGTTGTAGAAAGAGAAAACCTTTCTGTAAATGTTGAGGAGACTCTCTCCTCTTGTAGCTGTCCCAAACATCAAGGGAGATGAGATTACATCTGAGAGTGAGAAGAGGCCAAATATTTGCAGAAAGTAAGAAGCTTTGTCTTGAGAGGATGCTGCAGTCACCTGCCAGAGCTGGGGACTGACACCAGTGGTCAGTGATGTACTCTGAAGGACAATGGTGCTCTTTCAGACTCCCTTTCTAGCATGAGCTCCTGGAGGCACAGCTGGGATTTGACAAAATCATAGAATCATAGAATGTCTTAGGTTGGAAGAGACCTCAGAGATCATCTAATCCAACCTCCATGTCATGGGCAGGGATGCCTCTCAACTAGACCAGGTTGCTCAAGGCTTCATCCAACCTGGCTTTGAACACCTCCAGAGAGGGGGCACCCACAACCCCTCTGGGCAATCTATTCCAGAATCTCACCACACTCATATTGAAGAACTTCTTCCTAAGATCCAGTCTGAACCTATTCTCCTTCAGTATAAAACCATTTCCCCTTGTCCTATCACTGGACACTCTTGTGAAGAGTGTGGGATCTTGGTTGGAAGGAAACAGACACTGTTATCATGAACTGTCCTTGCACCATGGAAAGAGTGCGAAGGAAGAAGAACGATGGAGAAGAGGTAATGAAGCAAGAAGAGAAAGCAGAACAAAGTAGAGAAAAACAGGACATGGGGGGTACTGGGTGAGTTAGATGACAGCCAATCATGTAGTAGATTTAGGTGCATGAACAGTGTGTGGGCTATCGCATGTATCCTATCAGCATTGTTGTTGGTGTGTGTGATCAGTGAAGCTTGCTCTATATAACTGAGGGATATACTGATAATAAAGGTCTTCACTTTATAACTCCCATGGAGTTGCTGAAGTCCATTCTTGCCCCACAGAAGAGCCCCTCTCCAGCCTTCCTGTAGGTTCCCTTCAGGTATTGTAAGGCAGTGATAAGGTCCCCCCAGAGTCTCCTCTCCAGGATGAACAATCCCAGCTCCCTCAGCTGATCCTCATAGGAGAGGTGCTCCAGCCCCCTGATCATCTTTGTGGCCCTCCTCTGGACTCGTTCCAACAAATCAAGAGGGCTACAGTGAAACAACATAGAAATGAAGACAAGTTCAGCTCACAGGAAGGTAACCAAGCTTGCATGAGCTAGAAAGCACTTTCTTTGGTGCCTGCTTGGCTCCCCTAATCTGGATAAGTGACCTTACTAGAGCAGTAAGAGATGCAGAAGACCACCCTAGGGAACTGCAGTTATCCACTGCAGGTAGGCAGATCAGAAACTAAGAAACTCATCCTGTGTCAGAGACACTCTCAAACACTTCATCCTGCTGTGAGCACATACCCACCCTTTGCCTGCTTTTGAAGACAAAGCAGCACCGGAGCCAGGCACAGTGCTGTGAAAAGAAATGATGAAATCCCACAGCACGAGTGGGTCCCACAGGAAGAGAGGAGGTGCAGGCAGTGGCTGAGATGCTGTGGGCAGGTGCTGGCAGCTGGATGAGGCAGCTGCTGCAAAGGCAGATGGCCAATGGCCACAGACATTGACAGAGCTCTGCAGAGTCCAAAGCTCGTCTGAAGGCAGGAGGAGAGAAATGAGAACAGGAATCAATTACAGAAAAGCAGATAGAGCTCGTACCTGCCACAAATGAAAGAAAATTGAAAAACGGTCACAGCCTTCAGTGGTAATAAAATGAAAATGGTTCAGTCTGGATGAGGGGCTGAGAGTAGACCCTGCAGATGCACACAAGGAGAAGGCAGGGCTGCTTGACTTTGCTCTTTGAAGGAGAACAGATGTGCTGTGGGTGAAGATCACCTGTAATTTTCAATGAAGCCTTTTAACCTTGTCATCACGAACACCTCCCCTCTAGAGAATGAAAAAAATAAATCAAATGTAGTAAACTGAAAACACAGGGAATTCTTTGCCAGAGTCATCCAAATCACTGAAGGAAATTTGGAAAGATAATTCTTCATAGCAAATTGGGAGTGAGATATATATAAGATCAGACAGCACAAAATTAGTGGTGGGATCCATCTGATGAGATACAGATGGCTACATCTAAGCTAACTGTCCCAGGCTCCTGGTATACTCACCAGAGGGCTTTCATGATGCCGCTGTGTCATTCCCACTTTCTCTCCTCTGTGAGAAGCTGGAAGCATATGCACAGGAGATGGGAAACATGAGTTATGGGAAAAAATAGTTGTTATATTTTATAAGGTGAGAAACATGATCCTATCAGAGAAGCTGCACTGTAAGATACCGTGGGTGGAAGAGTTAAGGTTTCTTGATTCACCGGTACTTATCTGTGTGACCTTAATAACCTCATCTCCAAAGAGTTTCTAGTCAAGGCACACATAGCACACGCACGCATACTTGTCTGTGCTGGTTAGAGGATGATTGACAGTGAATAATTAAAGTGCTGCAACCGTTCTCCAGATATTTCACTGACTGATAGACAGGCGGAGATGTGTGTCTATGTGGCAGATCACAAAGTAATTATACACATCTAGGTCTTCACTCTTCCTAGTCTCAGATGCTTGGCAGTTTCCTCAAGTTGTCTATGTCTGCAGCCAAGTTTTAATCACTGTTAAATCACACCATATGACTTGTGCTTTGGAGCACTTTGTCAACATCAAAAATAAATATTATTCCCATAACGAATCCAGCTGGCCTCTAATTAGCTTTCAGAATATATCAATTAAGGTGTTAATGTGCTGTCCAATGATGAAAGCCACCAACCCATCAGCTTCTAGATCAATACAACTGTATGATATGAAATATCCACCAATTTATTTTCTTGGCAGATGAATCAATATGGCAAATTTAATGGGACCAGTCATTAAATAAATGTTATCAGTCCTGAAGAAGACCCAAAACCAAACAAAAAACAGTTGTATACATTCAAGCAACATTTTTCAACAGCCGCAAACTTCTTTCTGGTACTTCTCACTGCAGACATGCAGTGACATGTGTATGACACCTGTGTAACACCAGCAATACCACTAAATGAATTTGTCCCCAGTCCCTCTCCTACGTGATATTTCTGATGAGAGAATGGCTATTAATGTTCACTTCTTTAGAAGTCCCATGTATTTCGTGGCTATCTGGGCAGCATCTGAAACTCCTTGAAGGCAGGTTTGTTGCATTTATGCTTCATTTTGAGACTCACTTGGGTCTGTTCCATAACCAGGAACAACCCAGATTTTGCTACACAATTCTGGGCGGTGCCTTTGCCCCTCAGAAGGAGGCATGAGCTCCAGCAGAGAAGACCCTTGCTATCAGAGTGACGCTGCCCAGGACACACAATTAGGGATCAAATGAGAAGTTGTCGCCCCATGAAAACATTTCATAGAAATGCTTCTACACACTAGATGAAAATCCTGGCAAAAATCTCTCATCAGCCCTAAAAATGGATCCCAGGTTAGCTCAGCTAAACTGACAGAGGTACAAAATGCTACAAGAGTGTCTCAGCTGTGTCAGGGCCTGTTATTGCCTGCTATAGAGCACTTGTCAAACCAGGAGAAAAGCTGAGAAAACAGCAGATTTCCCCTATCACCAGTGAGAACACATTCGCATTACTGCTCACAATAAATGATCATTAGGATGAAGTGTTTTAATATAAGCTGAGAAGCAGCATCAAGCTCACAGGCAGGGCAGTAACACTGGAGATCATCAGGAACTAGAGGGCTTCAGAGTGCTCAGAGCCCAGCATCCACTACAGGGCACCCCTTTCCTCACCTTCCCCTGCTCCAAGGCAATGCCTATCTGTTTTGATTTCCAGTCCCTTCATCTCCTGCACTGAAGACTCCAGGTTTTGCTCACATTTCATATTAATATACTAAGCAGACAAACCCACAGCAGGGCTAAGCTGACACAGTTCCATTGGGGCAATGCTGAGCCACTGGCCACATTTCTGGACAGAGAAGGGACAATACAGAAGTCTCTTGGTCCAGGAAAACTGGGTTTGTCCCCTTGTAAATCTTTGCAAATGGCTTTTCTCCTCAGATGTTGGAAATACCTGTCTGGGAACATGGCCACTGGTGCCACCAGCTGTGCTTATTTCTTCTCAGTGGAAGATGGCCCAGAAAGAGCCTGCCTGGATCCATATCTTCTGTTTGGCAGACCCTCACTTATGGTTAATAAATAATAATAAAGAGCAGCACCAGAGCAAAGATTAGGATGTTTTTTTCACATCTGAGCTCAGGTTTTGCACATGCAAAATCCATCCCTTATCTCATTCCAAAAGTTTCTGCATCCTTGTCTTGCCAACCACCAACTTTAATGACAAACTCATTATTTGCTTCAGGAGAGACAGAAAAATGAACTTGGAGTGAGCTCAGAGGCTATGTTCAATGCTAATGCATGCTGCTACTGCCTACAGTATCTCCTAAGCAAGCTCCTGCCTTGAATATTTTCAGATTATGATCAAATCTGCTTCACAGACAAAGGAACTTTCTGTTTTCTCTCCTGAATATAGGGCATCTTTGAGCAGCACCTCATTTTTAACATTACAATGCATTATAACCCCATTGTGGCTCAGTGTAATTACTTCTGCAGTTAAATTGCATGTGTATTAAGTGCAAATTCCTGAAAGCAAAACAGATACAGAAACTGCTCCCAAACAAAAGGTACAGCCTGGTAAAATTAACTAGTCACCTTCGCAGTTTCATTTCCACATGTAAAGTTCTGGTCAAAGTGTGCCAGAAAACAGCCAAGTACATTTTTCCCTGCTTTAAAAAATTATTTCTCCACCAAATTCAGCAAACACCTGTGCAAGGCCACCAACCAAGTGATAAGAAAGCAATCAGTGGTGTCCCTGCTAATTCACAGGCTTTTTTTTGTCAGTGGCTGACCGTTGCCATATTCTCACAGTGCTGTCAGAAACTTCAAAGAGTTCCAGCACACAGCCTGACCTGAGCACACTTGCCTCCTAAAGCAGCAATTTACACAGCACACAGTTTTCTTCCCAATAGCCCTCGTACAGCCCATCACCACCTGGCTGTTGGTTCTGCTCCCATCAACATATTAAACAGAGAAGTGTTATTCAAGTAGAATTTGGTTTATAAAATAGATTATTCTTTATAAGCCAGAGAGAAAAAAAAAAAAAAAAAAAAAAGGAAAAAAAAGAAAATCAAACAAACAAACAAGATCTAAAGTGAACAAAAATGCCTTTTCCCATATATCAACCACCACATTTTTTGGGAGAGCACAGGTAACCTTCCAGAGGGTAGTAAAAGGATGCAGCCCAATCTTGTCCAGTGCCTCACCTGTGCACAATTTGTGTCACTGAAATGGCCACAGGTCCCCCCTGGACTGGTCTTGGCTACACTGAAAACAGTCTGGTAAACCCCATTCCTATGTAGCAGATGTGCTTGAAGGCCAAAAGGAGACAAGCAAATTGTCCAGAATAGCCACATCATCATTAGCCCAGCTTCCATATCAATTTTTTTGAAGATACATGTCTCCCCACCATCAGTGGTGAGACAGAGCAGGTCTCCACAACATGGCAGTGCTGTGCACCTCTCATCAATGAGGGCAGAGCAAACTTTAGACACCCTTGCAGAGCTCCACCTGTGGTTTCTTACAGCTCTTCGGCTCTGATCTTACTGCCCATAGATGACCAGTCTGTACTAGCAGCAGACAGATCACCACCACAGCCATAAAAGCCTTAAATGACCATGATCCTGCTATGCCTAAGTTTTGGTGTTTCTGCAGTCATGTTCTCCAACAAAATTGGCTGCCAGGAGGAAGCAAGGGAGCAAGGAGACAACCCCAACGGCTCCTCAACCAAACACAAGGTAATAAAATTATGCTTCAGCACTTGTATTTCTGAAAAGCCCTGACAGCTTCCTCCTTTCAAGACGGGAAAAGGCTCAGGAAAAAGGGAGAAATGAGCAAGAGTCCCTTGGCAAACAAGTAAAGTTGAAAGAAACTGGGATTTTGAAGGACCAAGGCAAATGTGCACTAATGCACTAGACTGGAGTGTATCTCATCCATTGTCCCAGCTCACCACAGTAGCAGGATGTGCTCAGGACTCCTCCCTCATCAGGTCACCAGTGAAATGTGTATCTCTTCCCTTCCTTCCTCCCAGACCATGGAATCCAACCCTCCTCGTCCACCTTTCCAGCCCCATACACAAGCCCTGCTGGGTCACAGTCAGTCCCCTTTTCCTTGTCGGGGTTCGCTCTCCTGACTGTGTCTTTGCAAGAAACCTGAGACAAGAAAAAGGCCCTCCCAAAGTCTTGTTACCAGCCTATCCTCCCTTCTGCCTTCTATGCAGAGATTATCTTCATGGACAGTTTAAGAAACCTATGCCAATACTAAGGTAACATCAGTAGCTGAAATCCTGCTCTCCCCTCTGCCTGGGACTCCCCACCATTGACGATGCAACTGAACCATTGCCTAGAAAACAAAAGCAGTTCCCCAAGGTTGCCTCACTAGCTGGATTTTTTTCACAATGCTTTGGATAAATATAGGTCCTTGAACGCAGCTCCAACCAGTAAGTGCTGCTTTGCATGAGCACAGGCAACAGTTCACAAGCTGGGGATCATTTCTGTGAAGTTTGGGTCAGAAGTGAGGCTTTTTTCAGAAACATCAGCCCTGAGGCCATCTCTGCTCTTAACAAATCAGCAGGACTTTCACTACTGACCTTGAGGCACAAAAAGTGCTAAACATTTCAAAGAGTCAACCTCATGACTTTCAAATTCTTCAAGCAGTACTTGAAGTACTGGCATAAATACATAGAGAGGTCCTCATTCATCCTACCATTTTCAAACAAGGGTAGTAGGCTGATGCAGTTCATCAGGCACTGATTGTGCACAAAAGAGGGAATTAACAGCAGTCTTCCCAAGGCACACAACAAACTTGGTGTCTTCTTTTGGAACAAAAGCCAGAGGAAACTACAGAATTTGCACCTAAAAGACCATTACACCAAACCTAGCTTCTCTTCCCAGCTCTCTGGCTAGGTGAACACTGGTTCACCTGAGGTCAACCACCCTGCTCATAAAATGAGTGTAACATGCTGCAAAACGGGATCCTTAAAACCCTCAGCAGTTTCATTTGCCAAAGCTGAATCTCAGACTGGCAAATGACATCTGAAACACCTATTTTTTAATTAAAATGAACCATGCTAGACAGATTTTCATTAGTTTTCATACATAATACTGAAGTTGCTCTTCATAGGGTAATCATGCAGTAATCTGATCATGATCATGGTGTTCTTAGTGATGTGGCACTTCAAAGCAACATTTTCAGTAAAGTGAAAGATTTCTCCTCTTTCTCCAGTTGATTGTTGTTCATTTCTGTTCACTGTAATCTTTCTTACACTGCACATGATATCAGCCTCTTAAGAACTCATATCATTTTCTCAATCCTTGTCCAGAAGGCTCAGCATCCATGTAGGGCACCACTTGTCCAGAGAGCACCTGTTGCACTGGAGATGCACTCTGGAGTTGCAAAATAAAATTGGGATGTTCCTTCAACAGTTCTCACAGTGGACCCAAGACCACCCAAGGACACCAGTCCTGCTGGAGGGGACACCGAGTGTTATGAAGAACATCTGATCTTTCACTCATTAGCTTCTGCTTCACTGAACCTTAAACAGTTTTCAGATGACATATAACGGGCCACAGTGAGAGCTGGCAGTGCAGAGGTGACATATTCCTCACTTCAAGCACAAATGAACCATGATGAATCCCAGAAGTTTTGTGTAGTTATAAAATAAGTGAACAGAAACCCAAAGACTCTCTCCAGGGATACCAAGCGAACACACTGCAGATGGTCCACAAGAGCTGTCTGAACAGATTCTAACCTTGAAGTACACAAAGGCTGAGGTGGGGGGAGCTTTGCTTCTGCTGAAAGGAGAGTACACAACCCTGACCTGGGAGTCAGCAACCCCACATTTCAGAAAAGATCATCCTCACACAGACACACATGTACAGGAGAACTGCCAGAGGCTTGCAGCATCACTCTCTGCCCTGCACCGTCCCAGTCATCCTCAGAGGGCCCTCTCAGCCTGTCTTCGAGGGCTGTGCTTGGAGGGGGACACGGATATTGCTCAGGGAATAAAACCAGATGGTCAAGAGGAGTCCAGGTGGTGGTAAATAGATGCTGGAGAGGGTGAGTAGTCTGCCCATTTGGCCCAACTACCCAGGTAGTCCATGGAGGTTTTGCCTCTGGGAGGCTGTAGCAGAGGAGACATCTCACAGGAACAAAATGGGTGTTGCAGAGACCACTGCAACACGCAGGGCAGAGCCACAACAGCCAGGGGCAGGTGGGTCAACACAAGCTCCCAGCCAGCCCTCAGACCACCGCCGGCCCCTCTCCAGGGAGGACCAAAGGTGTTTTGCCAGGTTGCTGCAGAGCAGGTATTGCCCATCAAATGGGCAGAAATGCACTAAATCACACTGCAAACTAGGAAAACAGGGAGGTAGGGAGCAGACAGAAGGGGGGAGGTATTTGAGATGATTTATCACAGAGGATCAAACATTTAGCTTTGTATTTCCCTAATAAAACACTCAGCACATGATTTCATGATGTTACTTGCTCCTGTAGAAGCTGTGGCTGCTGCAGCCACATACATTAACTGAATACAGAATGGATCCTAACATTGCTGCAGAACTAAATAGACAAGCTCATATTTTCACTTAGTTGAGAAAAACTGCCCCTCTTAATGCTTTATGACTTAACTGACAGAAAGAAAATTTCAGCATCTGTGGAGGCAATCAGGAGTAGATGGGGAAAATGATGAATATTTACAATACAGAGGAGAATATTTACATGAGATATTGAATATTACCCACCAGAAATGTGAGTGCAAATCGTTGTTAAATGTCTAAGACCTTATATTATTACACTGAGATAGTCATATTTTGAACATTCAAAATAATTCTGAGTAGCTAATGCAATGTAAGAGCTTATATTAAACACATGGTCTTACAAAATGGCGTAGTTGGCCTATCACACTTGTCAAATAACAGAGAGGATTCTGACAGATTTTGGAGAAGACCAAATGACTGCATTGGCACTGGCTGCCATGGTAGCCCTGAGGGACAGCTGCGCATGACTGTCCCCTGTGGCTGCATCCACAGGACAAGAACAGCCACGCCAGAACAGGCAACCACTAGCAGCCAGGAAAGGACATCTCCCCATGGCCAACCCAACCCAAACCATCTCTGAGGGTCCCAGACAGACTACATTAGGCAGAAGACACTGTCCACCTCGCACGCCAATGTCATGGCCCTTCTGTCTTCACTCTCCTTGGTGTTTTCTTATTCCTTATCCTGCCAAGGGTCTCCCAGTGCCTAGGTTTTTTCTGTGTCCTTTGCCTCTGTGCAGACCCCATACTGCTGCAGACACCACTGTCAGGGGCTTAGGCATCTTCCTGGTGTCCTCCCTTGGCAGAGCAATGCTACCATCCAGGTCTCTCCAGGGTGGGTTTGTGGCAGCTGCTTGCCCCAGGCAGAGGGGTTTTGCAGCAGGCTGAAGGTGGCCAAGTCCAGCACTACTGTCCTTCACTTCCACCTCATGAAACAGAGGGTAGAAACAAGAACCTTAGATGCTTAGCATGGTAAATTCATCAGGGAAAAAAAAATAAAAAAAAAAAGAAATAGAAATAAATTAAAAAACCCCACAACAAACAAACAACAACAACAACAAAAAAACCCCACAAGCTTAATGCAGAATTTTACCTCCCCTTGATTTTATTTAGCAAGTTTCTGAAGAAGAGCTGCTCTTTTAGCCAAGCAATTCTGCATCACTAACAGTTTGGTATTGTTTATGTTGAAAATAGGTGCTGAAGAAGCAAATCGATTTGCAAAAAAATATATCAGCATCTATAAAAAGAGGCAGAAAGAGTAAATGGGCTTAATTAGTCACCAGACAAGGAACTAGATTAGTGCATTCTTACACATATTTAAGAAATGCAAGCTCTGCACCCTACCCAGTGCACTTGACTCCTTACGCTGGAGAACTCATCTTTATAAAGATGACTGAACAGCTGCGTGGGTCAAGGACCATCTATCCCAGCAGCCACAGGCACAGAGCAGATGCTGGACAAGAGTATAGCCTGAGGAAAAGCAGCGGTTAAGCCTTTCCTCTGCACACTGAGTTTCCTCTGCACACTGAGTTTCCCCTGCACGCTCAGAACTTGCAACCCTCTGCCATGGCTTTCTGCAAGGTGTAAGATTAGAAAAACAAATTTGTGGAGTTAAAAAAAAACCCTAACAATAGTTGGCAGTGAGGATGTAGGCTTGAAAGAAAGCTGTTGGCCCAGCCCCTGACAGCTGACATTCTAATGTCACCTCGTCACTGCCTTACGTTGCAGCACACAGGTTTGCCAAGGGACATCAGCCAGAGCCTTGTGCTCCTGCTAGGGACGGACTCTTTCTCTACTGTGATTAGGAAGGAAGGGTTTTGGCAAGACGGTGTCAAAGACAAGCTTGATAGCTCCCTACAAGGCTATCAGATGTCCTTATTTTCCTGATGTAGGATGGAGATTACAGAGGAGAACTCTAAAAATAGTCAGATAAAGGCAAATATCATTCTTTATCTCTTGAAAGAAAAAAAAGGGGCTTATGTGCACTACTCTGTGTGTTTTAGAGTGAAATGGAATCTTTGCTGCTCACCATAATCTCACTGGTTATTTACTATTATGTTTCTTAACCATGTCCCAGGTCTCCATCACACAACCATCCCCACAGATCAGGACCACTGAGGGCAGGTTTAACACCATCCATGTAAGCATTGTACCATTTGCCGTGACCTGGGATTTGTGAGCAGGACATCTGGTTTCCCTTCAGGGAACAGGATCCATCTGCAAGCTGACTTGCAGTTAGCAGTATTGTGTGGGATGACACCAAATCATTTACTGAATTCCCAGCATTTCTCTGCTTTCTCTGTACCCACTGATGACCATTTCGGCCAGAATCGATCAGGTTAGGGCTGTACAGATATTCTGAGTGTTTGTTACAACAAAAAACCCTAAACTATTGGGAAGCTGGCATAGGGTAACACTCACATGGGGAATCAGATCTCTCAACTGGAAGATCATCTGATTTCTGGTGGCAATAAGAGTCTCCACTGGAAAAGTCCTTGTGACGGCATCTTCAGGTGGATGAGGAAAGACTTCTCAAAGCACTGTTTTGCTCACTTCTTGGCATCCAGTCTTGGTCCTGTGACCATCCCTCCACATGCATAATTCACTGCTATTTATGTACCTTAACTACATACAAACCACCATTTATATATCTTAACTACATACAAAAGACTGTCCCATGAAAATATTTTTGCAGGAACAGTTTCTATCAGCTATTTACAAATGTCTTAATTGCACTCAAAGGCCAAGGCAGGTCACTGGGACACTTCACCCAGGATGTTAATGTGGGCATAGAAACTGGACTGGTCACAGCAGGAGTTGCCTTGGGGAAAATTTCTAGCACTGTTCAACATTCAAACTTGGAGTTAAAAAACTGAGTTGTGAAGAAGATTCAGTCAGTCACCTCATTTCAAGTCAGCCCATGAGTCCCAGCCATTCCATTGCTGCAGAGCATGGCCTGGGGATACCTGGACTGGACTGCCCACAGAACAAACTGTGAACATGCTGGGTGTGTGCACCAGCACAGCCCTGACACCCAAATTGACGGTCATGGTTTTCTCATCAGAGGGACTTAAGCCCCATAATTCTCATCAGCTTAGTCAGAAATGGCTCCATGGAGGATTTAAGAGGCTTTTTACCACCTCTCATGTTACTTATAAAAGAATCTATAAGAGTCACTGTGAGGCTTTAGCTGATGTGTGAGTCTGCCTGGGGCTGGAAGCCAGGGCAGAGCTCACCCTGGCTCAGACCCAGGCCAAGACACACTTGCCCACCCATGAGCAGCCCTTTTATTGACAAGTTTGGACATCAATTTGAAGCACATTGGCAAGTTTCTGAATGGAACAGTATTGAAATAGACTCAACTCACTGCTAGGGGAAATGATTCACATCAGCATTGCTTTAAGAAAGGAACATAAAGTTCTCTGAAAAACAAAATCAAATTCCAGTGTTTTCCTCAAAGACATGGTAACTTCCCCAAATAAATAAAAACTGTACTCAAGGTAGTGGCATAAAAATCCAGTAACATGGTGAGATGCAGTTTCTTAAGACATTTGCAGTGACTAGCAAGAATTAATTAGTTCCTAAGCTATACTCATTATCTTTCATCAAGCTCATGGAATAAAAACAAGTTGCGTTTCAGTATAATCAAATGCAGTTGGTGGGAAGGATCACATGAGTATGGCCATTAAACACACAGATCGGAGGAACCATTTCACTACCTTATGAAGCGCAGCACAATGTATATATGATGGTCTTGCAAGAAAGGGAGCCAAATTCCATTCCACCTAAAGTGTGATAAGCTCAAGCACGTCAACACCAGTAACAGCAAGTTCAATTTACAGGCTGTGCTTAGCACATGGCTTTTTCATAACAGCTTAGGTTTAACATCAGAGGGACAAGCTGTACATGAGAGAGAGGACTTTTGTAGCCCTGGAGAGGCCGTAGCCAGGAACATTATCTTCCTTCAGGATCCCATATGTGATTAGGAGAACAAAGCTCATTAGTTTCCTCTTTATGCAGCTGAAATCTCAGCACGGCTACTTCTCAGCTCAGAAGGATTAAAAAAACTGCTCAACAAAACTAATTTAGTTTAATTAAACTTATCTATATTTTATAGACAAAATACATCTCAGATGACGTGGAAAACTTACAGATAGCATCTACCCAACAGACTCCATTCCCGGGTAAAGCTGCTAGCTGATAGCCCACTGTAATTTAAGCAATCATTTTTACGTGACCGAATCTGATGAATAGATTTTCTTTGCGAAAAATGGTTTCTGGCCAGACATGGACAAAACCAGGCAATGCACAAGGCATTCTTGGAACGGATTGACTTCTCTCTACTGCTTTATTTGTAGCAATACCTCCTAACAGGCTTGAAAAGAATTTTCTGCATTAGGCTTTCTAATTTGTTGATGTTCTTGACTGACCCATTTCCCTTTGAAGTTTGGGGAGCACTTCACTGCAAAAGTGTTCATATGGTATATCCTAAAGATTTGATATTAATTTTTAAGGTTTATCTTAACAGTCCCTTCCAACTCACACAGTTTTGTGATTCTATGATTTACAAAGATGATGGCAATGAAATTTTCTGGCATCTAGTTCCACCTTGTAAAGATAAAACTTGCAGATCCTTCTGAGAATAAAACATTAATCTGAACTAATGAGACTAAATTCAGAGGAGCTGCAAACACCAGAGAAGAGAGCCATAAAATTATAAAAAATGTAACAAAATGTGTCCCAAAACTAAAGGCAATAGTATTTTCTTACTAAAACTATTGATTGAAAATTGTATTTCTCTTAGACCTAAGTTGTATTCTGGATCTTGTAGTTTGAAGCACTCTAGGTGCAAGGCTTGGTTACACTCTGCTCAAGGTCCTTACCAAATTAACACCAAAAAGTCTCCTGCACAAGAAAGTGTTACTGCCCTTCAGCAGGCTGCTACCAGCCCTCTGCCCTGTTAGGAAAATGGATGGCGTAAGCAATTCATCTGTTTCAGGACAGAACCAACCAGCTTAAATTTAACCTCGGGTTATTAGCCAGATGGAGGTTACAGGAGGGGCAGTGACCTCCAGCATAAAAGCAGCAGCATCCTGAACCACAGTGTCCACTTGTGCAGCAGCAGCACACAATCGCTTAGCATCCCTGCTACAAGGCATACTCAGTCTCTCACAAGAAATAAGCATCAATCAGGTCAAACTAGAGAGCAGCACGATAAGGAAAAATACCTATTTGCAACTTTTACTAAGAGTTTTATCATATGTATCCAGGATTATAGGAACTCATGGGGGCACTTCAGTATCTTCAGATCTTGTACTGGTTTTTATCGCCTGAATCGAGTGTTGTCCACTGCAGCAATCTGATTTTTAATGTTTTGCTTCAGGCATTTTTTCCTCTTTATGAGTCTGGCCAGACAGCAGGACACACCAGTCAATGCTCTAGCTGGACTCAGTTATTTGCAGAAGGAATAAAAATTATTTTTTATTTCTTTGAATATTATATGAATAGCAAAATACCCATTTAAAATGTTAAATGTTAAATTGCAACCACCTATGTTAGAACTGAGATTGCTTACATTCTTCACACAATTAAATGTTCTGCATTAATAAGGTGTCTACAAAGTGAACACTAACAGAAATCTCTATGATGCTGAGGAAGAACAGTATCTTTGCAATGACACATTTTATATGCCTCATGAAAACAGTGGAAGCTGGAAACACCTTCAGTAGGTAGTGCATTTAATGTCAGTCAAAACCCAAACTCTTCAATGTTATCATGACTTTTACCTGTCTTCCAGTTTCCATCCCAAACAGGCTTCAAACATATTGTAATAAATTATCCAGTAAACAAGTGTCTCTATTATTTTGTATGGAACAAAGAGAAAATTTGACCTTGGGTAACAGCCTGCTAAACTATACCATTATATACACACCTAACGTATATCTTTAGAATTAGCTAAATGTACTAGATTTAGTCTTAACAGTACACGCAGTTACAAATCAACACACTGGAACCATTCCAGTAGCAGAAGGGAATCAACCACTATTAATATAAAGTACAAATGCAAACTAATAAGAAAATTCATTATTTAAAACAAGGTCTTCAGCTTGGTGATTTTCCTGGCCAGCAGCCTTGGAAAATAATCACCACCATACTGAGATCTTGCTACCCCTCCTAAAGTAGTCCCCAAAGGGGCCTTTTCCCTCCCCTCCTCATGGAGGGCTGCAGCCTACAGGGGTGAGAAGCAGCCTGAAACCCATCCCAGGGTGCTCACAGCACCAGACATCAAGACACCATGAGGTTTGAGTCCAGCACAGAGGCCAGTTCAGATCCCAAGTGAGAGGATGCTCTTGCTAAATCACAAGCGATTAAGGAGTTGGGGATTCAACTACATAAAGTCATCAATGAAGTCTTTGATTACAGTCAAGTCATATGATTTCCATGCTTTCATTTCTCCTGTGTAAAGGTGGGATTGTAATGCATATGAAGCAAAATCTTGGGATTTACTCTGTTGCTACAGCAGCACATGCCATACTGGGACCAGGAGAAAGGGAGACAAGGAGTGGTGTCCCCAGCTGGCCCCACGCCACCTACCCCCTAGCCCTGAACACACATGCCAGGTCTTTTAGCAGCAGGCTGAAAGGTCCACCAGTGAGAAATGCAAATGAACTCCCTGGAAAACAGCCTTCAGTCAAGTCAGTCCTTGCATTTCTGAGATATTTGGTTTCTATGCTTTGCACTTTTTTCCTTACTCCAGAAGCATGGCTAAAAGCAGGGCTGGTGAGGAACCTCTTAAACCTTAGATCTACAGCTGATGGGAATGATAACGCAGAACCACAGCCATTGCCTCAAAACGGTGAATGCTGGCTTTTTTTTGCCTTATTCTTTCCAGCACACACAGTAGTTCCCAGTTCATGGATACAATCATTGCACAGAGCATCTGCTTTAAGCCCCTTCCTTCTACTGCTTCACAAGGCTCCATTCTTGTGGGAGTCACCCTAGATACATGCCATCCCCTCAAGAATAGCCATATGGGAAGGATATAGGAAAAATTCCTAAGGATTTGAGAAACAATGTTTCTGTATCAGACAACACAAATACATTAGAAACTCCATTATACCAAAACACAGAAAAGTATCCAAAAATTATTTTTCAGACAAGGGAAATATCACAAGAAGTGCAGTACAATCCTTCCTATATACATAATGTAATTTTTAGTCTTACTGCTCACTGCATAAGAATATTTCTCTCACACTCCAGCATGCAAATGAGAATATTACAGTAAGAAATGGTAAATCTTTCAGTTTGATACTTACCTGCCCCAACAAACTATGTTCAATCTTCTCAGAGCAAAGATTTGAAGATTTGAGAGATGTGAGGAGATCTACAAGACATCTGATCACTACAGACTATTATTAATCTATGAATACTTCTGAATGAGATGTAAACACCACCATATGTGTTATTGTTGACATCCAGCTCATCTTTCAATAGCTTTCTGCAGCTGGTGCTCCTTGCACTGAAATTTACTGTGTTCCTCCATGACTGCAGGAGCAGGACCTCTGTCATCCCAGTGCAGAGGCATCTGTTGACACTGCTCATCGCAGTCACTGCAGCCATTCCCATGATGGAGCCTAAGCACAGTCACAACAGCATCGCAGCAGATCCTTCTTCATCAACAGCTTCATCAGTGATTCTGTTCCCAGTTCACAGTATTTTCCAGGCCTGCTGCAGCACCATAGACTAAAAAACACTGCGTGCAAGCTGCCAAGCAGGTCCCATCTTTCATGTTTAGCTGCTTGTAAAACTTGCTCATTTCTTCTCATTCCACATTGTCAGGAAGGAGCAGATGGCAGATGTGCTCTACCTATAATACTGGTTTTATGATACCCTGCCCGCTGGCAGAACAGCAGAAGCAACATTTGGAGACAAGAATTTGCAGTATCTTTTCAGTTTGAGGTAACTGAGCTAAATGATAGAATGGGGTACAGGGAAGGGAAGAAAGGCTCACACTGTATTGGTGCTGATAGATTTCTGTAACAAAAAAAGGGAAATATTATTTTGAAGAAAAAAAAAAGAAAAAAAGAGAGAGAAGTATTTACTTCTATATGTTTTTCATATAGGGGATGGGAAGACCAAACATATAAAACTTCTTGAGGCATGTGCTTTATGATTTGCTGAAGGGCATCAACATGAGAAAGCTCTGAGGCATTTGTACCTACTCAGTGTTCCACTCTATTTTGCTGTGTTAACTTCACAAACATACAGGTCTGCTGAAAACAGACAATCATCACTTTACATGTCTGTCTGCTGTCAAAAAAACTTGTGTCAGCAAAGAAAACACTGGATTTTCCTGCTCTCCTTCATTTTATTGCACAGCAGCCTTCTCTTTGCCTAGGTCATTTCAGAGATGTGTAGAACTCTCGGCAGTTTTCATTCTCTGTATTGCCTGCAAGTGTTTATCATGCTTTTTTCTGAACGATGTACCAATATTCTTGAGGAGGAAGTCAAAGAATTCAAGCAAGTAGACGGTGAATTTGGCTCACAGCTGGCATTGGGGTTCATGTAAAAGAAGAAAATCTACTTAACTAAGAATTTAATATTGTGTTGATACTTTGCATTGCTTCAGAGAGAATGTCTTCTCTTCCCCAAGAAAGGACTTGCATGGCCTATCTTGTTGCTGTTCATCGAGATGCAGCAGTTATGGATGGGTAAACCTCTACAACTACCTGAAGGGAGGTTGTAGTTAAGTGGGGCTTGGGCAATTAGTGACAGGACAAGAGGGCATGGCCTGAAGCTGCGCCAGGGGAGGTTTAGACTGGATATTAGGAAGCACTTCCTCATGGAAAGGGTGATCAGACATTGGCATGGACTGCCCGGGTAAGTGGTGGAGTCACTGTCCCTGGAGGTATTTAAGGAAAGACTGGATGTGTACTTAGTGCCATGGTCTAGCCAATGGGGTCGTCATAGGTCATTTCCAGCCTACATAATTCTGTGATTCTGTGAAACATGCACAAAATCTGCATCTGGTTTGATAGAACGGAACTTGAAAATATGCTCAATGATAAATTATTTTTCTTCATTATATTTTTTCATAACAACAACAACAAAAGCAGCACACTTCCACTTGTAAGTGTGCCACAAAATCTACCTTGTAACCAATTTTATAAGGCACTTCTATGATCTCCCTTTTTGTGGCATCACTGTGTTCTCATTCACATGGGATTCAAATGCAAGATCCAGTTTTAGCTTCTAAAAGCTGTTTTCTGAATTGCCTAACACCAGTGACAGAATCATAATAGAAATTATAACTGGAAATAAAAAAATGCTTTCATAACAAAGCTGAAAGAGACACCAAAGTACAGAAGAAAACTTCAGAAATTTTTATTTAAATATTTTTAAAATATGTGCATGATACACACAAGAAAAAAAAAAAGGCATTTTATTTTTAAGTAGTATGATTTGAGCTGCCCAAAATATTTCTTAATGATTTTAGTACACATCTTCTAAAATAAGATACCTGACACGGTCAAGAAAGGGGCATCCTGTTTGGATTCAAAGGAAGATTAAAATAAAATAATAAAAAAAAGATAATTGCTTCAGAACTTTGGAGATTTTACATTTTGCACATGTTCCTGCAAATTGACATCTGGGGATTTAGGCTGGAAAGTTTGTTTAGAAAGCTTTACTAATCAAATTAAATATTGTCTGTAATCTGTGAGCCAATCTAAGGCAATCCCATTGCACATGGAACTCATTTATCCACATCCACTGATACCCAGCTGCCCAGATGCCAAATTCATTTTATGTAGACCACTGACAAAACTGTAGAGATGTCTCAAAAAAGAAATCATGCAGAAAAGTAATTAGCTGTGACTGTTGAGCAGATGTAGCACAAGTTCCTCATCCTCTGCCAGAGAAAGCCCAGTATCTAATGACAAATAGGGGTCCTCCTCCTGACTGAATTTTGCCTTCTTTCTTTTCAGTGGTATTTCTTCTGCTGTGGTACTGTTGCTATAGCTTCTTTTCTTTCTTCCACTCTTCTCCTCAGGTTCACTGCAGAAACAAATCAATTAAGTCTTTTTAACAACTGTGGTAAACTATATCATCATGTAATCAAACAATTCATTTTAAACAAGGCAAATTTATGTCAAGATAAGAGCAAACAAAATTACCATTCAGAAGGGTGAAGCAATAGAAGCCGATGAACTCTGAATGTCTAAATTAGAACTGCTTTCAGGCCAAGGTGGTGGTGGATGTTCTGCTGTCTTAATTGATTACAGTATATCAAGATATTGCTATCATTCTTAGCTAATATTTTGCTGTCTTACAGAGAGACAGACAACTTGACAAAGCTGATTTAGTGATGTGTCAGTGGACTTCAACATGCATTCAAGATCTTGTCTAAAATAAATATGCAATAAAAAATAAAATATGATAACTGTCATTTCATTGGTGAATTCTACACTTAATAGTGTTTTGATTGGGCCCATCTTGTTGAAGCCACTCTTCCTCCTTTTCCCAGAAGCTTTCCTTCGAAAAAATTAACCACCTCTTGCCAGGAAAGGAAGAGGAAAAACCTAATCCCAGTTATTTTTCCTGGTGAACTCCCATTTCTTCTGCTGCTTTTCTTAATACTTGAATGAATTGCCTTTTTCAGCCTTCAGTCTGGATAAAACAGCTGCATAATACTTTGAATTCTATCTCATGGACACATGTCAGCAACAGGAGGAAAGACCAAGCTTTCATGTATCTTCACGTGGTCTTTGCCCATAACATAGAAAAATTGCTATAAATCATCATATTAAGATCAAATTTTGGAATCTAACAAAATCTATTCCAAGATATCCATGTACCTGGTTACAGGGAGCTGGCTGTCCTATGTTGTAGGGTAGAATTCATATTAAAAAAAAAAAAAAAAGGAGAATGCAACACTTGTACCTCAAACTATTTTCTCTAAACAAGTGAAATAATGTGGAATTCTCAGTTTTTCACGTTTGCATTTTAAAGAATAACAACATGAAAATAGAACTTCAAAGACTGAGTTTAGCCTTTTCTAAAATATGATGGTTAAATTCTGATTTTCATTTAAAATTTGGCAAATTTCTACCCAAAATTAAAATTTACTTAAAAAGAAAAAAAAAGTTAAGATTTTTTTAATTGCCTTAATTTTTATAATTTCTTAAGTATAAAGATAATGTTTGTGAAATGTTTTGTTCATAAATACTGTTCAGAGACATAGCAATTAGAAACAGCAGTTATAACAAATAGCTCAAACTGGAGAACAGTGCCCTTTGAACAAACACAGCGCAGGAAACCAATGCCCAGTTCAAACTACCTTCAGCTGCCCACCTTGTTTTCCCACTATTAGAACCAGCTTCCAGTCTGTGAAACGCTGTTTTGGCGACTGACTGGAAACCAGCCTAACTCATCCCCAAACCATGACAGCTTTCAAGAAGTTCCTGAATGCTCTCTGAGAGGGATCAGCAGCACAACACTTCCTCCTCTTCCTCACTTGTAGACTCTGTTTCCTGTTTGCCTTTCACTGAGATGAAGGACCAAGATGAGAATTGATGGCCGTGTACTGGACTGCAGACATGTGACCTCCCTCCCTGTCTCGGCCATCCCACCTTTCACATAACAATGGTGCCAACTCCTGCCTACTCATTACAGCACAGAGAGAGGGGGCAAATCCTAGGAGAAACACCTTGCATTCCCACAATTAAACCAAATGAAATACACGATTTTTATATTGTTCTTCCCTGCCTATACAAAATAGTGTAAAGTCACCTGATCTAGCAGTGAGAGATGTCACTGCCCATGGGAGGAGAGTTGGACTACATGATCTTTAAAGGACCCTTCCAACCCAAACCTTTCAATGCTTCTTTGAACAGCTGATGACCATGCAATCAATACTTTTCTGAAAATTAGGACAATTCAAAAGATACAGCAGCTGTGCTGGCTTTGAGCTGTCATTTGCATGGGGGTGGCTTTTCAACATTTGCTACCAAACTTTATTTTATTCCTTTTCTGGGGAAAGGATTCTGTTTCTCTCTGTAGTGCTTAGGTCTTCCATAAATGCTGAAGCTATACTGACAGTATATGAAAATACTCTAAAGCACTAAGACTTCTCACTTTTTCAAGTGGCCAGTGTGGGTTTGGGCTAGAGTTTCATGGTGTTCACTTTGATCAGGACAGACTACAGGGGTTCACTTTAAAAGCATAAGGCTGAAACCTCATTAGGTAAAAGCATTTTAACTTATTTGCAAAAGAGCCAGTTATTTTCATCATCTGAATGGACTCTGAAGGCCCGTTTGCATTCATAATTGAGTAATGCTTCATCTAGGACATTAGTTCAAAACATGTTAGCAATTAAAACAATGTAGAAATCTCACAAGTTACAAAATAGCAGACTTTAAATACCAAAATTATTAATTTTTGGAGTTTCAGAGGCCCATGGGCCTAGATGTCTGTAAGATTTAAGACTGAAATATAAAATACATTCAGAAGCAACTGTGAGATTTCTAATATTTTCCAAAGACAGAAGCACATCAGCACAATTATGAATAATTTTCATTTTAAGCTTTCTGGGAACATTACTCTGAGTCAAGCTGTTTCTTATTATTACTGAGGGATTGTGGTGCTCAACTAGCAGTGCATACTAAAGATGTATCTACACGTTAGCAGGTGTGTTTTCACACCAATTTGACCCCTACTGTGCTGTAAGATGGAGAGGTGAACAAGGAGGAATGTGTAATACAGGAAGCAGCAGCAGCAAAGCCACCAAGCAGTGAAAAGAACTAAAGGCTTGTGTTTTCATGATGCACAAAAAGTAGAAGCAAAACAATATCTGAAAAAGGCAACTTAGGAAGGAAAGCAGAGAGCCACGTAAAACATGTGAATCAGTTGTTGATAATTTTGAGACACAGAGAGAAGACAGACAGAGCCTACCCATAGAACACTTTGGGTTGGAAGCAACTTTTAAAAATCAGATAGTCCAACCCCCACCTCTCTTCCTGCAGGATGTCTTTTTACCAGTAGTGGTCTTGGTGGCATGGAGAGGAGCTGTACTACTCCATAAGGGCAGTCAGAGATGTAGCTTTTCCAAAGACTGAAAGTGGCAGTTTTAAAAGGAAGGTGGAAAATCATCAGGAGAGATGTCTGGCATCATGATGCCAAGAGGTGCATCTGGGTGCTTCTCCTTAAGCTGTCTGGACAGAAAGCTCTTTGGAGGAGACCATAGAAATGTAATTCTCAGGTGTGCATGTAAAAGGGCTGAGTGTGAAAAAGCAGTTATACAGGGATTACTTCTGCACTTAACTGTCAAATGAATTTTTCCTCAGTCTCCATTGACAGACGGCCTGTCAGTCCACCCTGCAGAGACAATCTTTTTATCTTTGGTCACTTCCCATAGACGTAAATGTCCCCTTATTCCTCACAAACACACAAACTGCACTACCAGCTGGTGTCTACAAATAGTTAAAATAGTTATTCTAAGGTGAATTATTTTCTAAAAGGACAGTGCAGTTAGAAAGCAACCCCATGATTCAGAACCAAACCAAAGCCAGTGCATCTTTTTGTCTTCTATTTATAACACTTTGAAAGCAGCACGTGCAGCTGGATTACAATTCCTTCCTTCTACCATCTGGTGCAATTTAGCTTTTCAGCTGCCTGAATGACCTGCATGGTCTGAGACTGCCTGATGGAAGAATTCACTGGGACAGGCTGTGTTTACACAGGCAAGGAGGAGCTAACAGCCAACTTATCAACAGGCACAGCAATTTCTGTGGTCATCATTTGCACAGCTGTAACTACAAGGGAAGATACAATCATTTGCTAGGTAATGCTTCTTACCAAAAACATTAAAGCACAGTTTATGAATCCTGTCCATTAAATAAATGCCAGCATATATGAATGGCATCTGGTAAGCAGGGGATCTAACTATTGCCCTGACAGCTATACACCAAGAAACTGTAAACTACTAACAGATAATCTCAAAAGTGTGTTTTGAGGTGATATCAGGAAAAAATAGAAATCTTTTGTTAATATTTAACTTGCTTCTGGGTTTCCAAGTGTATCTTGACAAGCAGTAAGGTTTAGATTTCAAGTGCTTTAGAGTCAGCCAATTGAAATGTGTAGCCAAGTTGCTGCTGTTTAAACAATACAGAGCTGTGAGATCTCTAGACAGTCTCTGTCAGTTAACATTTATCAGAGCTTGCTTTGGAGCCTGGGTTTACCAGCACTACTCTGGAACCAAAGTGCCCTTGTCACTGAATTGCAGGTCATGACTCAAGTTTCCAGGTTGCAATATAGTGCACACAAGCTCCTTACCAAAAAAACCCTACAGGAATAACAAATAAATCTGCTAATAAAGTACAGTTCAGAAAAGTCAGGAATAATTTATCCCATAAATGCCAGCATTTTGCTAATCAAACATGCTGTGCCACAAACCTTTTTCCATGTAATAAATTTTAATTCACAAGGCCATGGCAGCAATCCTAATGAAGATTAATTACTGCAGTCCCTTCCATAAAGCCCAGTGCAGCTTCTTTCTTAGTTGCTGTCAGAATGCTACAGCACATAGAAATAGTAATGAAAATGTATCGTGTAGTGTTCGTTCTTGGATTAGGACAGGCTGGATTGACAGGCTGATGTTAAAGGTATAGGGTTCAACAAGGCCAAGTGTTAGGTCCTGCACTTATGTCACAACAACCCTAGGCAACACTACAGGCATGGGGAAGAGTGGCTGGAAAGCTGCCTGGCAAAAAAGGACCTGAGCGTGCTGGTCAACAGCCAGCTGAACATGAGCCAGCAGTGTGCCCAGGTGGCCAAGAAGGCCAACGGCATCCTGGCTTGTATCAGCAATAGTGAGGCCAGCAGGACTGGGGAAGTGACTGTGCCCCTGTACTCAGCACTGGTAAGGCTGCACCTTGAATACTGTATTCACTTTTAGGCTCCTCACTCCAAGAAGGACATTGAGGTGCTGGAGGGTGTCCAGAGAAGGGCAACAAAGCTGGTGAAGGGTCTAGAGAACAAGACTTATAAGGAGCATCTGAGGCAACTGGGTTTTTTTAGCCTAGACTAATGAAGTCTCAGGGGAGACTTTATCACTCTCTTCAACTACCTGAGAGGAGGTTGGAGTGAGGCAGGGGTCAGTCTCTTCTCCCAAGTAACAAGCAATAGGACAAGAGGAAATGGCATCAAGCTGCACCAGGGGAGGTTTAAACTGGACATTAGGAAAAATTTCTTCACCAAAAGGGTTGTCAAGCATTGGAACAGGCTGCCCAGGGAAGTGGTTGAGTCCCTGTCCCTGGATGTATTTAAAAGATGTGTAGATGAGATTTTGAGGGACATGGTTTAGTGGTGGGCTTGGCAGTGTTAGGTTAATGGTTGGACTTGATGATCTTAAAGGACTTTTCCAACTGAAATAATTCTATAATTCTGTGGTTTAGTGGTGGACTTGGTAGTGCTGGGTTAATAGTTGGACTCTATCATCTTAAGGGGCTTTTCCAACCTAAATAATGCTATGATTCCCTTACTGGTCATTCCAGTGGTTTAAATCAAAACAGTTCTAAAACTTGATTTATAAAAAACAATTGCAGGAAAAAGGATAAATAATATACTTGTAATGAAATACCAGTGAAATAGTATTAAAAGCAAAAGACAAGTCTGTCTTGGAGCTGAAGTATTATAATCTGGAACAAGAAGAAAAATAATTAAACAAAAAATAGACCAGTAAGAAAGTACACTTAATATTTCTTAGTATTGCATAGAAAGTATACTGAAGATTTGATGGGAAAAAGCACTCAAACCAACCATCAGCATTTCACTTCTGCCTTGAGGTCACCTTTACTTTCTAAAGGCTCTAGTTGACAAGTGATTCCCATCAGATGTCTGAAGTTGTAATACCACTTGTCTTCCCTGTTTCTGTTGCAGACATTGCTGATCATAAAGCAGCAGCACCTGACCCAGCCCTGGACCACTGGTGTTTCCTTTCAGTGTATTTGGGATAAGCAATTTTAGCTTATCTTTATACACCAGTTTGAGAACTGCAATCATTCAGAGGCTGATTCTTGTATGGATCAATATCGCTGCTCTGGGTTGCAACTGCTCCAGCTGGAGGTGACTGGCTTCAATGAAACCATTTTGATTTGCTGTATGTCCCTCTGTCAGAGGCTTAACCTTCTCTGAAATGTGCTGCTGCCTTTGGAGATGCTGCTAGCAAAGTACCTAACCCTTGCATCCCTTCACTCCTCCTCAGCTTCACCTGACACTGACATTCTTCAAATCTCTTCCTTTTTCTTTAGTGTGCCCACTATTATCCTCCAACTGTTGATAGTTCCTGAACTGCAGAGTTGCAGTAAATACTCATCCCATTTTCCTTCATACATGCAGACATTTGGTGATGACATACTACATTCTTTTCCTTTTTCCCTAAAGATAATTTCTGTAGCTGACAAGTTTACACAAACCACAGAAAGGGTCTAATGTGACCTAGGGTGTCTAAGCTACCAAATTTCACTATGAAATTTTTTCATCAGGTCCATTTCATATAGCATGCTGGAATGTAACTGTAATAAAGATCTTCATGGCATAAAAATATCACATCTGTACCAACAGCAATCCAATATCTCAACATCCAATTTTGCAGTTAAACAGCATGATCAAGCCCTCAAACAGAGACCTTTTACACTGTCCGTCTCATGGTGCTTTACTGGCCATCATGCCATTAAGTTCTGGCTTCCACAAAGTCACTGATAGGACCTGGATAATACACTGATTTGCAGAGGAATCAACTCTACTGGCAATATAATGTCAACTACATCAAGAGTCACGCAAAACTTAGGAGGTCAGCATCAGCATGCTGATATAAGAAGGTGGTTTAACAAACTGCAATTTGCCCATAATTTTCATAACTAAAGGAAGGTATGCAACCAAGCAGCACTGACAGCTGACTTGCACACCTCTCAACTCATGACCCAACATAAAATCACAAACAAAACGATTGCAGAACCAAGACATTTCTCCTTTCTCCTCATGTCCAAGATCTTTTCTATCCTGATCTAAGAGTTAATGTGATCAGTTGCACCTATTAAAGATTTAAAGAAGGTAACGATGAGGTCAATAGTAACTTTGTTCTTCCTCAACATTTTTATTTAAAATGGTTGAGGGATTAGAAATATCAGAAACTCAGCTTGACTGCCAAATGAATATTTAAGAAATCCAACTGCTTTTCTTCCACCCTATTCGATACACTTAAATTTTCACCTCATTAACAATTTACATTAGTAGCCTTAAACCAAATATGATGAATGTTACTAGATATACAAAAATTAATCTCATATTACATGCTTGGAGTCATTAATTACTCTGCTTGTAGAGGTATAGCTGGAAGGGGATTTTATTCAAAAGCAAATTTAACTCATGGTTCGTATAGCTCCCCCAATTAAAAACAAAACAAACAAACATGCTGTGGGGAAGGGAGAAAAGATTAACAATATTTTTGATGACTAAAACCATAGTCAGATGGGCTATTTTTAAAGACTGTTGAAGGAAGATACTCTAGGCCTCACATACTTGTTTTGAGTTATCCCTTTTAGTAGCATTTTTTTCCTCTTAAAACAAGTAGCAGCTAGTGTAGCCCAATATATTTCTATTTTAATGCAGCACTTGGAGCAAAATCTCTGAATTTTGAGAATATAAACCAAAATGCAGTTGTATTTTCTAATCTCAAAGGCTAATTACATCGTGTGCTACTCTTGGCTAATTGTGTTTTTTTTTTGGTTAAAATCATTACGTATTTCCCAGCCCCATGAGTAACTCAACATACAATTCAGTGACAGCTCTTGAGATGTACCCGAGGCATGAGTGTTGATTTTGCAGAAACCCACCCTTAACACTGGCATCAAGACTTCTTACCTGTTCTCACATTTATTCTTCTTGATCCACCAGATCCCCATCATCCTTCCTCCTCCTTTCATGCATACATCATCTCCACCTCTTTCCTCCCTCATGCAAAAATCAATACAACTTCTCCATGGCCTCATGCTCACCACCAGCCTCTTCAGCTACCACTTTCTTTTATCCCTAGGCTTATTGGTCATTCAAATTCTCGCTTTTCTTGATTTCCAATTTTTCCAGCCCTAAATTGATTTCCTTCACTGCATCTTCCTCTTTCAGTTGTACCTCTGCTTTCACAAAAGCCTCGTAAGGGGTGCTCAGAGCACCTCACAAGTCTCCAGACACACCTACACTGAGCCTCAAAGCTGACTTCAGAGCTAGAACAGACTGCTATATTTTTCACCCACACAAGCATAAGAGAAATGTGGCTTCATCAACACTGCCTACTAGGAGTAGTCCTTGGCCTTTCCTACTGCACCAAAAGACAGAGGGATGTTGTTCAGAAGAGCTCCAGTTGGCACCATCCGAAGTCACAGCAGTTATGGACAACAGGGATAATCATGTGCCAGTACTTAAGCCTGCACCCTAGCCAAATCCATTTAGCCTGTAAAGACACGAATGATGCTCCCATGGCAGCCCCAAGCCAGCACAGGATTAACTGACACCTGCTGTGCTGCACATTAGAGCCATCAACAGCTCTTAATTCTGACAGACTCCTTTCAGGCACTGCTAGAAATGTAATTTTATCCTGGATCCTGTCATCTTCCAAATCTATCGGTATGCTCTCGCGCACTGCTCTTGCCCTCACGAGCATCCCACAGTTTTTGAGCCTCCTCTTCCTCTAACGTACCTGCTCTAACTGTTCTTACCACTCACTCCAGTTATATTACTTTCTTTAGCAATTACTGACAAATCTACTCCTGGCCTGTCCCCAGCTATAATATGATACGATACCAGCATCTCTGCTATCTGCTTTTGGACATTGCTGCTGATAACAAACTCAAAACTGTAGTCTTTGATATCACAGGTTTATCTGTAGTACTTTTCCCACTGAAGCAGTGCCTAAACTGATTGTGGCCTTTTCCAGAAAGCTCTAAATGGTCAGGTCTAGCTAGGCTGCTTCAAACTGCTCTTTGGGACCTCGTTAATACAGGAAAGTATTTAGTTTGATTGTGTAAAGATGGAAAAATGAACAAAACCTTTAAAAAATGTCCTCAGAGGAAGTTAAGGATCTTTCCTATTATTAAAAAAGCAACCGAAAGTCAAGGCAAACAACTGAGACCAGTACTGTGTCCTGAAGTTGACAGAGGCTGGTTATGAAGCTTCAAGTGATGGCAGTTCTTGAGACATATTTGTTACTCCAAGAGCAAGTATGTCATGCTCCTACCCGGGGAAAGCTTAACCCACCAAACTGATACCAAGAGTGACCCAGGCATATTGTAACCCACAGAGCACTAAATGGACATGACAGATTTATGCAAACATGTTACTTAAGGAAGCAAAACCAAATTGCAACTTTGTAGTCATAAAGAGAAAACTTCACTAAGTCAGCAGGGTTTGCATGGCAAGAATGTGCTGATATTGCATGTGAAAATCGTAACAAAGTTTATGTTTTGACAGTTTCACTGCAAGACCACCTTTTAAAGAACTGAACAATGTTGAGATTTTAAATGGCCATTAAGTACATTTTGAAATATATAAATCTTAAATGCATATATGATCTAAAAGATATTATAAAAGGTGTTTTATGTGATAAGCCTTGGTATCTCATTCAAATTCTGAAATACAATTTTAAGAGAAATTAGCTTCCACACATGACTGAGTTCCAAAGACCAAATAAAATCCAACCTTCCAAATAAATGTTTTTTTGCCATGTTCAAAGGATATTTAATAATAAAAAAATTTAAAAAATGAAAAAAAAAAAATTTGTAAAACTCTCCTAGATTTTAAGTTGTATTTCAAATACATGGATACAATGTAGATAGCAGTGTACCAGAAAATATTCTAGCATTGCACTTTGATAGAAAGTCACTTTCAAACATAGTCCAAACAACATATTTAAAGTACAGTTAATAAATTAAAACCTGACAAGCCTTAATACATGGCAGAAAAAAAAAAAACATATTCCAACTCAAGTTGAATTTTATATATACACACACACATATATATGTTTTATATTTTGTGCTCAAAGTTACTCTCTTCAGCCTAAACTACATTCAAGACTTATCTCAATGGGATAAGTGAAATCCTGTAGACATCAAAGTTCCAGGAAAATATTCCACAAATAAGTAACTCAAGTATGGACAAGTCCAATAAAATGAAAAACAAAAAGCATAAACTTTGCCTACCTGGCATTAAGTTTACATGTGTAAACCTTGCATACTGAAAATAAAACCAAAATATTTAAAATAAATAAATCAGTTACCGCATGTGATTATAGTGGCAGTTTCAAAGGGAATGTTATCTGTCTACTGGACAGAGCACTCAGTGGGCCCTCTGGGTATCCAAATTTTATTCCCAGACCTGTGTCACTGCCATGATCTTAGGACAAGTTACTGAGTGACTCCATGCTCCTGCCTATAAAAATCATAATGAATTCCTTTGCAAATTGTTTTGAGATATGTTGAGGAAAATACTTTGTGAGAAACTATTGCTAATTATTCCTGTTTTCCTTTTCTTGTATGTTCCTTCTTTTCCAACTTACTTCACAGGAATGGAAAAAGACCAAGGCCCTACACCTTCTTTGAGTCTTAACTCTCCTTCACAGCACACACTCTGACTCCATGGGGCCAGATCAGCCATTGATTAAAAAAAAAAATCTGCACTGATTCCCACTGCCAAAAATCTGTCCATCTCTGTCAACTTTTATTCTTAAAGTTTAACTAATCCTGAGTCTAGCTGACATCTTTAGAGAAAGAATCAATACAAAAAGTGATGTATGAATACATAAAAAAGACAGAAATCATCTCCCCTAAATAAATGGTTAACCATACGGAAAATATACTGGACAAAATTATCCATTTTAAACTGACCCACCCCATAACTTTTTCAAAATACTCATTAAGTAGTTATGTTACAAAATGTATTCTTAAGATAGCTAAGCCTAGCTATGAGCTGAAATAATGCAAAATGATGTTTAAGAAATGCAGCACTAAAACACTACCGATTTCCTACAGAAAGCATGTAACAATTCAGCAGTAATTAAGAAATGCCCGAGGAAATTAAATATGTAATAGGTAGTGTTAGGTAGACACTAGGTTTCCTATACTCAGTTGCTTGTAACTCCTTCTTACCAGCTCAGCTGTCCATCAGCTTAATGGATTCCAAGAACCTGTCCTTCAGCAGCAACATACAGGCCAATAAGCAAGACAAGAGCTGCCCAGTGTTCAACCACTTAGCAAAACTTCAGCCTTTCTCAGTAAAGTCTTGGGTTTAATCCCTCCAAGAAACAAGCTACCAATAACTATCAAGACTGCCTGTTACCTGCAGCAAAACACTACTACAGAAGTCAGATTAGAATTTGCTCTCAAAGGCAAAATGACAAAACCAGCACTGCAATGGTCCCAGTTGCAGAAGCTTTAGTATTCTGAGATACTTCTTTTGGTCCCTCTCTTAATTTCTGTATAAATGCAGAATTTCTAACTATGCTTTTCTTCTGGTCGTTGTCTCATAGTTAGTATTAGACCAGAGATGGCCCCTCCCAACAAAATGGAGTTTTACACAGGATCCTCCAGCTCTAATCACTGCCTTCTCTCCAGGTTTTACTCATCAGAATCTCATATATTAACCATACTACTGATGTTACCTGGGGGAAGCTGAGAATAGTTTCATCATATTAACCTGGTTCCATTACAACCAATATACCAGTAGAGGATACACTTATCAAATATGGACAGATACATGTCAATTCTAGTAACATGTGAAAAGCAACCTACAAATCCTCTTATGTAGCCCTCTCCAATAACTATTGAATCTTAAACTTCATTAGAAGAGAAATTTTTTAAAAAATTATACCACTTCCTCCCACTGAAAGCTGATGTGCAGTGAAGTGGTCATAAATACAGAAGGAGCTGGAAGAATCTTGTTTAAGAATGATGGGTCTCATTTTCTGTTCATTTTTAGGAAGTTGTATTGACATTTTACACAGCCTTTTAATTAGTTTTCATGAAGTGGAGATACTGAATGAGCTTAGGGAACTGAAAAAACAGAAGGAACTATAACTGACAATATTACTGTATTCCTTTCCCTTATACAAAGAAGGGACAATTTACTGCTTCTCAAAGCACTATTTCCCCCATCCTTGTCAGTCCTATTGACCACCACACTGGTGAACAGGCTACAGGGGACATGGCCACCAGCAGGTTAACTTTGGGCTGTCCAGTCCTTAATTCCATGTCCCAACACCCAGTGCTACATACTGCCCCCACAACATGCAGTGACATGGGGCTAGGGTCAATTTAGCCACTAGGATTTACCTGAGTCAGACATGAAAAATCAAGACATTTATGAACCTGGAGATCTAGAAGAGAGCAAAATAAAGATCTATACTCCCATGTAATAAAGTGTTGAGATCCTGTTTCTGAATCTCTTGCACAACAGCCTGTCAGAAACACACAGATGGACTTCTTGTTGCAGTGAAGCCAATGACAAAAACCACACAGGACTTCATGCAGTATCCCTCTGTCTCCCTGCAGTGTGCGATGGAGAACTGCAGTAAAATGCCATCAACTACAGATCCTCATCCCTACCTTGTGCTTTTCTGTTAAGCTACACAAAACAGAATCTTTTGGTTTATGTAAGTAAAAACACTGTTTAAAATTAAGAAGAAAAGCTTAATATTGGTATTTTTATTACACATTTCCTTCTAACTCAGATTCCACTTCATTTGTAGCGTTGGAGCAAAACTGAATCATAAAACTTATCAAGTTTCACTGTGCAAAAATTTATTTAATATAGCACAGTCACAGAGGGCTCATCCAAATCCTCAAATGACTTCAACCTTTCTCTTTTCAGAAACCTGTAATCTGACAGTAGAGAAATGTATTTCTGAAACTGTATTGGGTTTGTGTGGCAAGTTTTTGATAGCAGGGGTGCTACTGGGGTGGCTTATGTTACAAGCTGCTAGAAGCTTCTGGCAACAGAAGCCCCATGTTGGCCCCATGCCCAACAGAGCCAGTGCCAGCCAGCTCCAAGACAGACATGCTGCTGGTCAAGGCGGAGCCCAACAGCAGTGGTGGCAGCACCTCTAGGATAACATAATTAAGAAGGGGGAAAATGTTTCTGTGCAACAGCAATTGCAGCTCAAAAGAGAAATGACGGAACCAACTCTGCAGTTGTCAGCGAAGAAGGAGGGGAAGGAAATGCTCCAGGTAACAGAGGAGGCCATGGTGAAGACCATGATGAGGCACACTGTCCCTCTGCAGCCCGTGGAAGTTAATGGTGGATCAGATATCCACAAAGTGTGATCAGTTGCACTCAACCCCGACTCACTGTCCTACTGTGCCACTGGAAGGGAGGAGGTAGAGAAATCAGGAGTGAAGTTGAGCCCAGGAAGAAGGGAGGGGTAGGGGGAAGGTGTTTTAATATTTGTTTATTTTCTCATTACCCTACTCTGATTTGACTGCAAATAAATCACATCAATCTTTCACCAAGTCAGGTTTGTTTTGCCCGTGATGGTAAATTGCTGAGTGTTTTCTTCCTGACTTATCTCAATTCACAAGCCTTTCATTACATTTTCTCTCCACTGTCCAGCAGAGAAAGGGAGTGATAGAGCAGCTTTGGTGGGCATGTGGCATCCAGTCAGAGTCAACCCACCACAGAACATGTGAAACCTCCA
This sequence comes from Megaceryle maxima, assembly GCA_024605025.1. Lineage (NCBI taxonomy): Eukaryota > Metazoa > Chordata > Aves > Coraciiformes > Cerylidae > Megaceryle > Megaceryle maxima. The sequence goes on from JANHGN010014280.1 coordinate 129,531, forward strand.
GGGAATTAGTCAAGATATTTGTACATGGAACAGTCTCACCAAGATCCATTCAACACCGACTCAAAAATCTTTCCCATACAGCTTTGCAAATTAAAGTAATAGCCTTTAGCATAGATTTCTGTTCGGCATGTAACTTACAAACTTACGTACTAAGTCCCAGGAGCAAGATGAGAATTGTAAAATTAGTTCCTAACATCTAAACAAAACAGTTTCTAAAAAACATGAACATTTCAGAATGAACATGGAAGATGTGTATGTACCTATAGCTGTGTCTGCTTTCTGAATCCTGCTCTTCCTCAGAATCTCTGTGTTTATCAGGATCTGGAAGAGTACTTGGATCAAACTCTTCTTCACTTTCTGAATCCTGCTCTTCATCAGAATCCTTGTGTTTATCGGGATCTGGAAGAGTACTTGGATCAAACTCTTCTTCACTTCCACTGTGGGCAAGATAGGCCACCGTTTCCTCTTCATCCTGCCAGGTGACAAATGGAGCGTTATAAGGCAAGCAAACAAGTCCATGTTACTCACCACAATGCCATTAATAGGGATGTCATAAAACAAACAAACAAAAAAGCAAAAACCATTGCCCTCAACCACAGTCAAAGACCACTGTTATTATAGCCAGGAAAATGGAGTAATTTTTGTCACCATCAGTGCTCTTTTCCAAGGCTGTTTGTTAAAGGCTAAAAAAAGATTATTCAAAAAAAGAAGCATAAGGATTTATGTTCAAATTCTACCTTCCCAATATTGTCATCTTAAAGCTATAAATCTAAAAGATTTGGGCACCAACTAATCAACAGTTATCTCAGAGCAAGTGTTTAAATAATATGAAGCTTTACAGTCTCTCAGAAACATGCTGGCTAAGAGATAGAAGCTTGTGGACACATTAATCACTGCTGCAAATACTCTGATTTAAAACTCATCCAAGTGTCCTTGCAGTTAAAAACCAAAATGCTGCTTAAGCCGAATTAACTGCTCTGTGGGAGTTTCGGCCATCAACCATAACTGATGCATGTTCTTCAGGCTTCATCCCAGACCCCCTTATCCCTCCTCTCTGGGGCTTAGCTTCCCTCCCTCCACGCGGCAAGTCTCAGGACGGGCTGCCAGCATCAGCAAGCTTCCCTGGGTGCAGGAACGCTTTGCTAATTCCTTAACAAAGAGGGAACAGAAGAAGCTGCTCCATAAAAGTCCAGATAATACAATAAAGTCGACTGCTTCTGCAGATACAGGTTCTGCTCCACGCAGTTCTGAACTGATGGCACCACTTCTGTAAATTTTTACTAACAGGCACAAAGAAAGCAGACGGACTGGAAGGCATCTGCAATTGTATACGCACACAAAAACACAAACAAAAAGCTTACAGGCATTTCTACGCAACATGAACTCTAGATTCATGCATATTTATGCTGAAAAGCAGAAACAAATGCAAAGAAACTATAATTAAAGACATCGCTACCTTTTGTTTATATATCTAATCAACATGCACATAGCTGAGTTTCCAAACCAGCACTCATTTAAATGATCATTCTACGAATAACTTCGCATCATTAAATATTTAAAGTTCATTACTCTTCTATTTTTCACCATTTCCATCTATCTGTAGCTTTTAAAAGAACACCGTCCTTATGTGCATGCAATTCACTACCAGGAAAATAAATTTTAAAAACCAAAACAAAAACCATACCAAAGGTCCCTTTTATATTTGTACATTGAGTGAAAGGAAATGAGATGGTGAAGGAAAAGATTAGTCACCACCACAAGAGTCCCTTATTTCTTGTCCAGTGAAACTTGTGCAGTGCACTGAAAGCAAGCAGAACAAATGGATAAAAGCCAGATTTCCAACCCGAAGGCAGAAGAAAAACATACTAACCACACATTTTGTTCTTGACTTTTTTGATATACTAGTAAAGGTAATTGTATAGCTAGGCATATAAAATCACTGAAAGCATTGTTAGACTCAGCAGCACTGTAAAACTGCCTAAGGTACCATAACTACCAACTGAAAAGCATGTGGATTACCAGGAACTTCAAAGTTTGGTTGTTTTTTTTTTTTCCCTTACAAAAAATATATTCTATCTCTTCTTTTAGTATAATATTACAGAGCACTACTAACTTAACAGAAAACTGTTTTGAAGGTCCTATTTTTACTAATGAATTTCCATATTTGAAAACTATTCTGCATTAAATTACAGTTCATGGCAGTGTCTTTAAAAATTAACTATTTGCTTTTTACTTGTCCCTCACATTGCAACTGTTCTTTCAATACAACTGGTGCATGCCAGGTTTTTTTTAATTAAAGAGAGATGTAGTATTCAAAGCTGTTGTATGGAACAAAGTATTTTTTAATGTGTATGTCTGACACCATGTGACAGAGTTCTGTAATACTAACATTTATTGGCAGATATCTTTTACGACTTGGGCTATTCTTTCATATTCTCAGTTAGGTCAGTAGAATGTTGAGACAGCATTGTTTCCTAAGTTTTCTCATTTTTATATGCAAACATAGGACAACTACACATACAAAGATCAAACCTTCACATTCATATTAATTTTTTCCAGCAGAAAATTTACAGAAATGTGTTCAAGGTAATGCTTACTATGACAAAAGAAATAATTGGCAAAGATATCTGTATAATTCATTAGGAATCATGAGGTCATACTTGTTATAAGTATCACCAGTTACATATTCATTAAAATATTCACAAGATCCTGAAATTGTTAAGAATTTGAACATGAACATTTATCATCCACAGCTGAACACTAGAAAAATCATTATTTTTCCCCTCTTGCTTCAAATTCCTATCAACCATTCAGGAAGAAATCTTATGATTTAACTCCACCTTGCTCAAGACGGGAGCTGGAGAAAAAAAGTAAAATCACAGTTCAAGATAACACTTGTAAAAGTTCTTCAGACTCGGGACTAGATCTTTCCCAAGGAAATCATTATCAAAGAAGAGATTAACTGTAGAACAGATTTTGACCACCTGTACTTTAAGCTTAACAACAATGTGCTTGCAAGTGTGCATTTATTACAAAGTTCAGCTGTGGAAGGAAGCCCATTCAGACATCAAATCAGGGTAGTCAGGAGAACAGGATTTGGTGGCAATCACCTTGCTGTTTTCTTTCTGCTCAAAGGTGAGAATCTCTCTCTTCTTTTACACCAGATTGGCCCATGTCTAGTTCCATAGAAAGTGCAGGAAGACTTGAAGACCTCATTGCCTTCAACATTCCGCACTCTACGAAGTCAACAATGATCACACTCCACCTTACTGTAGCCATTTTAGAAACACACACCAGATGATGCAAACATGGCAGGTTCCTCTAGAGCTTTTGCCCAGGTTCTGATAGAGTACCTCCAATTCAACTTCTAGTTGTCTGTGTTACAGGAAGTAGTAACAACTTCCTTCCTTCATAAAGGAGGCTGAATGGACGTTGGAGCTCAGGTACTAGTGCTAGGCAAACTAGCTTAAAATTAAAATATTTCTGTACCTTTTCAAGAAAAAGACACTCAAGGGACTGAAATGTTCAAAATAGGAGAATGATGTCTCATTTTTAACAGGCATTAGGAACTCAGGTGAAAATTATCTACTACTATCAGATAAAAAGGGAGAACTGAAAAAAAACCACCATGAAAACCTGCACATACATAAAAAATGTTGCATCTTCCAGTATTTAATTTATAGAACACATATTTATTATGGTATTTAGTTTATATCTAATTGTGTAGGTTGTGGATTTTTTTTTAAACCCAATTAAATTGTCTGGAGTTATACTTTTTATGTTCAACCCTTTAAGCAATGTATCAGTTCCTAGCAATCAGGTTGAGGGGGAAGAAATATTTCCTTGGCACTATCAATTCTTTCCATTGTACTTCATAAAGCACAATGGGGGAATATTACTGATCAGCTAAAACCAAGACCTTTAGGGTAGTTCCTTTTCAGCTATGCCACCCTTTAGCTTTTGCTGATAATACGGCCTCTCCCAGTAAGCAGCATTTGTAATTTTAATGCTAAGAAAAGGTAGGCTTTAAATACTGCTAAGAGGTTACCCTAAATAAGTACAGAACTTATTAAAAATTAGCATGTTATGGCTCATATAAATGCATATTGTAAAATATAATCCCTTTCGTGATCTGACAGCATTCCAAGTTTTATTTTCTTCTTTTTGACAATTATTTTTCAGATAAAAACTGAAACACATTCATAAACAGAGAGGTTTTGTAGCATTTCCTTTAAAACATCATACTCTGGATTCACCTGACTGCCTCAAGGGTGGGGTTTTTTCATAGCCTGTATCCACAACCCAAAACACTGTGTCTCCAGCTGATGCATGGTTTGTCTGATATTTCATCATCTACATTGCCCCAGAGGAATACAGCTATTCTGGCAGTTCACAAATAGAAATGCAGCCTTTGATGTAGCTGGGGTGTTTGATCCAACAGATCTTTGAAGATCCAAGACCAAAGCCTTAGACAATACTGAAAACTGATTGAGAGCCAGTGGAGTGAACCAAGTGACATACAAAGAGCTGCCTAAACTGTGCCAAAATTGGACATCTCCACACCATACCATCTACCTCTCATCAATAGCCTCCAGGTCCAAACATAGAAAACATCATTTTCAGCAATGGAAGAATCCTGAAAGCCAAGAAGGGAAAGGCCACCATTCAACCACATATCCAAGACATGTGCAGTGGTGTTTAATGCTATAACCTTCACAAACGGTGGCCAAGTCATGTGAACTTTCTTTGTGTTGTCATCTACCCTTCATCATCTGCATCAACACTGAACATTATTTCTAATAGGTGATATACACACCCATTCCACAATTGTTTTTCCCTCTCCTCCTAGGCTTGTTTCTTCTTATGGAGAAGTAGGAAGTGATATACAAAAGCACGGAAAGAACAGAGAACAGGATGTTTTGCAGGACTTTGTTCTCTTGATCTGAAGCACACAGATGCCTTCAAGGCACACCACAGAAAGGAGATGATGGTGGACATGAACAGAGTCAACTGTTTTAGAAGGACTGGCCAAGTTCCCTGGGTCCAGCCAGAAAGCTGGTAACCAAAAATTGGAGAAACTAAGGTTGCAGGTTAATCAGTCTTTGCACTAAGATGATCTACCTGATTGTCAGGCTCTGGGAGGAGTTAGCCATAGCTCCTGGTTGTCACATGACTTTATTTTCAGTAGAAGGGACAGATAACTTTTAGCTCCATCTTCAAATCATTTACCCTTCGCAAACATTAGAAGTCACACAAAGTTTCAATTTCATTCAGTCCTTCTTTATTTCTTTTTAAGTATTCTGACATCTCAAATAATATAATTTTCCCAGTTTAGCCAACAGAATCTTTCTTCTACCAGTGGTCTCACATAATGTACATGTAAATACTTAAGTTTTATTTCTTTGTTTCCTAAATGCCCTACATTTTGCAGTTAGTGAATGGGTATGCCTGTGTTTCAAACTAGCACACTGATGCACTGACATTCAAATCTTTGTTGTGTAACTGCAGCACAGGAACTTGTACTGGAAACTGCTCCTGCCACAAGCACAGTTCAGAACCATTGAAATCACAAAAATTATAGAAGTTTACACACATTCACTTCTGGGTTTTTTATATTAGTAAAGCTTCCATGCTTTTCAGAGTAGTAAGTATATGTTTATCTGTAGACTTGATCTCTACAAAATATATTTTATAAATTCATT
>JANHGN010014281.1:0-14011 GCA_024605025.1 Megaceryle maxima
CTCACATATCAAACATATATACTTAAAAATAACACAAGATTACAATTAAGCAACAAAATCAACCGACAAAATGTCTTTTAACTTCAGAGTTTGTTGGCATGGGGATTGCTTTTATTTCTTAAAAGAAAAAATATTCTGATAATATGAATCAAACTTATTTTGCTTTGCTTTTGCTTATTTTCATTCCTCTGTCTTTTGAATCCCCAGATGTCATTTGAGATGTGCAGTTGCATGTATATACTTTATCAACACATACACAGGTACATATTTAGGCAGTAAGGGGATACTTCATTACCAGAAGCAATAGACGCAGCTTTAGCTGTGCAGTTGTCCAGTGTGTCATGTCAATGTGCAGATGGAGCCAACCCCAGCAATGCTGTATTTCTCTGGTTGTCCCTGGGGCAATTCTTTAGGACCTAACATACAGCATCTCAGATGCCCCTGGATGATAATACCATCATCACTGTGACTAAGTGTGTTGGGTCTGTCTGAGATGGAGTTAATTTTCCCTATAGCAGCCTTCATAGTGCTGTGCTTTGTACTAGTAGCTAGAAAGCTGTTGAGAACACACCAGTGTTTTGGCTACTGCTGAGCAGTGGTCACACAGCATTAAGGCTGTATCTCCAACGTTCCCCTCCTCACCCAGTAGGCTGTGGGTGGGTAAGATCTTGGGAGGGGACATAGATCTTGGGAGGGGACATAGCCAGTACCTCTGACCCAAACTGACCAAAGGGATATTCCATAACATATGTCTGCTCAGCAATAAAAACTGAGAAAGGAGCAGGAGGGAGGAGTTCGTTATTATGACATTTGTCTTCTGCAACAACTGTTACTCATAATGAAGTCCTACTTCCTGGGAAGGGGATGCACATTGTCCACTGATGGGAAGCAGAGAATAAGTATTTTGTTTTCCTTTGCTTCTATGTGTGGCCTTTCCTTTTGCTTTATTAAATTGCCTTTATCTTGACTCATGAGGCTTTTCCCCTCTTATTTTCTTCCCCTGCTGTCCTGCTGAAGAAGGGAGTGATAGAGCAGCTCGGTGGGCACCTGGCATCCAGCCACTGTGAACCCACCACACTAAAAAAGGCCCTCTTTGGCAGCCATCATTCCCCACCCCAAATACTGCAGCCCCAGGAGGTTTAGTAGAGACTCACCGAACAAGGCAGAGGCACATCAAAGATTCTGCTCAGGCATGAAGCCTAGTCCTCCTCCTAACATAAACCAGTGCAAACCCATAGTAATTCCACTCTACTAAGTGGAGTAATAGAAACTGAAAACCAAAGCAACATATTAATGAGATCCACCATATATACATATACTGGTCATGAAAGGCTTCAAGCCATTTGTCATGCTTAACTCATGTAAAGACTGTATTTAAGGAGTAATTCTGCGTTTTGAACAGATTATTAAAAAATCCTCAAACCAGCAACGAGTGGCTATTCAAGCAACTGAGAGATATGAAAGATCTGATAGGAAAGCTTTTTTACTACTGATAATGAGCACTGGGTTGGATGCTACTTATTCAGCATGTTGATTCCACACTAAATACAATAAATAAAATGGATGGCAAAGAAATAAACAGGTTGAACCATATTTATTTTTTTCACAGAATGGTTCACTAACATATTTTTAAAGTATTTGAAAGTTTAAACTACTATTTCAAAAAGTGTCCCTTTAAGTACTTTTCAGGAACAAGCACACAGTATAAGCATTTAAAAAATAAATATTCACCATATAGCCCATGTTTCAGGACCCATCAAAACCCAACCAGAGTTGCAGAGTAGACTGCTGCTACGAGAGTCAGGAGAGCTCTGTAGCTGCATGTTGCATAAATCCAGTGAAATCAATGAATGGGACATCACCACAGCTGGGTGGCTGCCTTTTTAACCTATCTGCTAGCAAAGGGAAAAAAATGTATTATCTGACAGAGAAGAAAACTCAAGAGATGACCACTAAGGAGTAGCACTATCCAAAACTGAAACATTTGTAAAGAGATACTCCACACAGGCACACAAAAACACCAGCATGTTCCAAGGCAAACCTTTGGGATAAATCAGAAACCAGAAGGTTTAGAACAAGGCCATGGGTCTCTCTCTTTCCCCCTGTGCCAATACAATTTCCTCAGTCAGCCATGGTCATTCCCCCTCCAGCTATATATAAGGAGACATCCCCCTGAATATTTCTTTGTGAAAGTGCTTCATTTTTCAGCCATCTGAGTAGAGCTGAACATCCTTGAGGACTTTTCTGATGAAAGATCTTGCTCATGCTGGTTCCAAGTAAAAAGCTCAGCAGAAAGGCCAAAATAAGGATGTTCACAGTTCTGGTGAAAACTTACATGTGATTACATAGTGCTTGGAGATTACTGTTTTATTTAGGATATATAATATTATTGACAAGGATATAGATCCTTGTAACCCTTTTTGGGGTATCTGTGTAACAGATGGAAGTAGCCATTGCAGTATCTTCCAGCTACTCTTGGGATTTAATCAAGAGTTGAAACTGTGGTTAATTATGCCTCATGATTGGTGTCTGTCTGTTGCAACTTGTCCAAAATATGCATTTTCAATATATCTACTTTAGTTCTTTCACTGACTCAGAAAAAAACATGCGAAGCACAGTCTCTTTGAATACAATAAAATTTCAAGTAACTAGGAGTGAAGTCAAAAGGCAAAGTGCAATACTGCAGAGATCTCAATGTAATGAGCAGTCATAGGGCACCAGAGATGCTCTTCAAGTTACACGCATGCTTCTGCCTCCTGTCCTCTGCTCATATTTGCCTTACACTAATCCTTGCACCTTTTGTTCTGCCTGGTTTTACGGCTCTGCTCTTCATAACGTCCCTCTGTGCTCATTTCCAGTTATTTTCCATACCGATCTATATAATGGAAACCTATTTTTCCTTCTTTTCTTTTTTGAAAATCTGTCCTGCAAATTTGCTTCACACATATTCACAGATGAAAAAGAACTAAGAAAAAATTCCCATGACCCAAAGAAGGATTTAATTTCATCTCTTGATCAATTCTCACTTTTTATTTCCTGTCTCCAGGAACTTCCTTATCCTTTATCTTGACTGAAAAGTATCTCTTCAGGAGAAGAATCTTATCATACACATCTTCAAAGCTGCTAGCACTCCTGGCGGTGTACAAATTTCAAACAAAGGCATGAAAAATAATACAGCAGTAGTAAAATAAGTCTTTCCAATCATGCACTCTAAAGAATACACTTAGTATAGGCAAAAAAACCCAAACATTTGAGAGTCTTCTTGACATTTCAAATAAAGAAGAAAAATAAAAGACCAATGAAACGTGTTTTTCTTGACCTTCAAGTAAACTGTTTGTCCTGTGACGTGATGAAGATGGCTACAGGATATGCGACAGGCTACAAATAAGCATATAAACAGGCTGCATTTAATGTATGATGAGTTTATTAATTCTCAAATACTGTCACAGCATGTGAGCTCTTACTACTGCAACAATCATATTTCCTCCTCTCACTTGTGTCAGATCTAAATTACAGTTGTCTGAAGGAAGGATCTGCTTTTTCCAAAGATACAGTCTTTGGGGTCCCATATTATCAAAACTACATGGTTTTGCTTGTCTGGACATGCTATTAATGACATATTGCTGTTGGAGGGAAAGTGAATACTATCTACGTGTTCTTATTTTTAAGCATTTATTATAACAGTGTTTTCCATTGCACTTTCTCAGAGAAGTTAAATGCTTATACATGTCTGTATAAACTAAAGTTCGTATTACATCTGTGCAGTTGGATGAATTTGGATAATCTCTCACTGGGGGATCTGGGGGCAGGGAGATGATTCAGCAGCTGAATGCAACATAAAACCATATTTCAATAAAAGCTCCATTTTCTCTGTTACTTCACCAGTATGAGATACAGAAATCTACGGCATTTTCCTTTCAGACACCAGTTGGAAATGGTACCATGCAGGAGCAGGCACATGCCACCATCTGTGCTCTCAAGAGCTGAAGACAGGAGACAGGCAACCGCCCACTTGACACCATGAAGACTCTGTAGGAGTTATTTATACTCTACCCTGATGCCTATTCATGGGCTAGTGGATGTCTCTGGGTTTATTTCTGTATTTTAAACACAAACATTTCACTGTTTTCTGATGAATGAATGGCAATGAGTTACAGAGACAGTCCTCACTCACAAGTGCTCTCAGTTTGGTGGCAATACTCATTCTATGATACGAACAGCCAGAAGCCTTCCCGCCTTGATAAGGAGAGACACAGTGTCTGGGCCATGGCTGCCAATCATCCCTACCACTGAACTAAGGTACCCCACTTGCCTGCAGCCTCCCTGACTCTGCGGCACGTTCTGCATTGGATGCTGCCAAACTTCCCCTTTGCTGTGATGCTACTGGCCTCCTCCTGCTCTCAGTGGTTCTGAGGAGATCCTGGTCTCACCATACTCACCACAGGAGCAATGCGAGCAGAGCACAAACCACAGAGCCCTCCCCAGGCTGCCTGCAGTGCAGTAATTTAGCAGAGCAATGAGTTGAGTGTACGTGAACCTGAGGTACAGCCCCCGCGCAGATCTTTTCATGCTCTGAGGAAGGGAAGAAACTGACCCCAAAGAATTTTCCCAAGTAAGGTAAAAGAGAGTGTTTCCCTTGCCTCCTAGCATGAATGAGAAGGAGGGGAAGATAATGCAGCCAATGGCACCAGCTGACACAGGGAAGTGCTGCATCAAAACCTGGCAATGCTCAGTCACAACCACACATTACCAGAGCCCATCACTATGGCAGGGTCAGGATGCTGCACTGAGTGGTTATTTTATTCAATTTTATGAATCTATCTGAAGGCCAAACTCTCTGCTTTTAACAGGATCTTTATCACCACTCTGTATTCACTGATTCTGATCCCAGTTTCTTTCACCTAGTAGAAAAAAAAAATAATCATGACGTATCAGAATTTATCTGCTGCATTTTTAGGTTGGAATGATACTCAAATCATCCTAAAAATCTGCACATTTTCCTAGGAGCCTTGCTAGCTCCTGTTGGTGGCCAGCTGCATGCACCCTGCTGTGGCAATCTGCCAAAAGACATTTCCTTTAATCCTGAGTGCTGTGAATCACTGAGCAGGACATATGTGGGCTGCCAACTCCTCCTTACCCTTCACAGGACCGTGGCTCACTCTCAACAGGGTGATCCTCAGATTTAGCAGAAAAGTTTTCCATGACACTCTGTTATAAGTGGCTGACAAGAAGCAATGTCTGCACACTTTCGTTTCTAACTGTAAACACTTAGATAAATTGAAGCCTGTTTTTCAGGAGAGCTGTGTGTTTACAGTAAAGATATTCATTAGAAGCAATAAAAGCTGTAGGTGCTCAGCACTTACACTGCCAGACCTCTTATTCAGATGTTTAATTGGAGGAACTTGCATTTGAAAATGTTGCCTTAAGGAACTCAGCAGCCCATCGAAGAGCAGCTTAATTGGTCCAGACAAGTCCAGACTGAAATATGCAACATGCTGTGGCATCTCTTTAGAATACATGAAATATCAGAAAAAAACCAAGCCATCCATGTTAAAGTGTAAAAATACTTCCCAGCATGTTTCCATGCAAATCCAAGTTTTTCTCTTTCTACAAGTGCCAGCCTGAGATTTCAGGGCAGAAATTGAAGGAAAACAATACACAGAACTAACAGTCACCCATTGGTAATAGGCAAAAATCACTGAATGAAAGCTTTCATTTGAAACTAAATTCATGTAACTCTCTTCTTTATTCTAATGCTTTGTGACACAAAGTATTTATCTGATCACCTCACTATTTTTGCTAACAGCAAAATTTGTTCTTTCACACTGTCTGTCATACTACTGCATCATAGCTTCAGTTTATTATTACTTTGTTTAAATAAGTTATCCATAAATTCCAACCTGGACATCAACATTTGTCTTAATTAAAATCTTATGGTAGTTTCAGTTGGAAGCTATTTCTCTTTTCCCTCCTAAAATCCCTACTGTGAAGTATTCACGAGCCAGCATGACTCCTTGTTCCATCCAGGAGATGGCTGCATTTCATCAGCAGTGGGTGAGGTAACTCCTACCTACACAATCCCCAAAATTGTCATGAGAACTCTGAAGATTAAAAGCAATGATTTAAACAAAAACTGTCATTATGCTGATTAAAGGGGAAAGATCTTTACATGCTTAAAACCACATGCGAAAAAAATAAAATAAAAAATATACACACCAGATGCCTAAAAGTACCTAGGGGATGGTGTGTTCTGATTCAAGAAAATTATTATCTACCCATCCCTGTTCTCCCACACATGTCCCTAAGGAAAATACGAGGAGGGTCTGGTTTTGTGGTGTCAGTTTCCCAAAGCAAAGGAACACAATGCAGAACTCCTGGAAAAACCTGTTTTTTCTGTGTTCCTGCAAGCTAAGAAGGGCTTCTTAATTAACATGGTATTTTAAAAATAAACTAAAAAAGAGCCATCAACATGAAGGCTGGCGAGGGGGAGTGAGGTCTTCAGGGAAGGGTGTGAGCTACCATCTGTGTGGGCTGGCCCAGCGGGTGCTGTCAGCCCCCAGCAAGAAGTACAAATGCCCAGGAAAAGCAAGCAGGAGGCAGAGCTGCCTCTGGCAGCAGCACATCCATGCCAATGTCTGGGACTTATTTTTAGCCTCTACTCATGGAAGTAAACGTGATGAAGTGCTTATCGGAGCTTGTTGTTCTGGCACCCGGGGAGAGTTAGGGGGCTGCTGCAAGAGAGATGCTGTGGAAGAGAGGAGCAAAAGCTTCTCTCTTCCAGCTTTTCACTGTGCCCTTTCACTTCTTTTTCCCTTGCTCGAGGCCATCTCCTTGGCAAAGGAGGGAGAAGCCTTAATGCTCTCCACACCTCAGACTCTCCCACCTTTCCCTGTGGTTGGCATGTTTCTTGGCCTACTTAAATCCTGTAAGTGGAAAAAAAAAACAAGCTGGGAAGCGACAAATGAGGTGCAAATAAACTACTGTGCACATACTCGGCAAGCTTGGAGGCCTCATTCCCGGCTTGCAGCTCATGTTCCAAAATCACAGAATTACTGAGGCGTGAATAGACCTCCAAGATCATTAAGTCCAGCCTATGACCCAACACCATGACATCAGCTAGACCATGGCACTAAGCACCACATCCAATCTTTCCTTAAACACCTCCAGGGATGGTGACTCCACCACCTCCCTGGGCAGTGCATTCCAGTGTCTAATCACCTTTCCATGAGGAAGTGCTTCCCAACATCCAACCTAACCCTCCCCTGGCACAGCTTCAGGCCATGCCCTCTCCTCCTGTCACTGGTTGCCTGGGAGAAGAGCCTGACCCCCACCTGACTACAGCTTCCCTTCAGGTAGTTGTAGAGTGATGAGGTCCCCCCTGAGTCTCCTCTTCTCCAAGATTAACAACCCGAGTTCCCTCAGCCTCTCCTCATAAAACTTTCCCTCCAGTCCCTTCCCCAGCCTCGTCGCTCTCCTCTGGACCCGCTCCAGCACCTCAATATCCTTTGTGAAGTGAGGGGCCCAGAACTGCACACAGTACCCGCGATGAGGCTTCACCAGTGCCGAGTACAGGGGGAGAATTACATCCCTAGACCTGCTGGCCACACTGTTTCTGATACAAGCCAAGATGCCATTGGCCTTCCATGCCACATGGGCACACTGCTGACTCATGTTCTGGTTGTCTGGTTGTCAACCAGTACTGGCTGCTCTCTAGCCACTCATCCCCCAGTCTGTAGCACCTTATGGAATTTTGTGGCCAAAGTGTAGGACCCTGCACTTGGGCCTTGTTAAACCTCCTATTATTGGCCTCAGCCCATTGACTCAGCCTGTCCAGGACCCTCGGCAGCATCTCCCAACCCTCCAGCAGATCGGCACTCCCCCCCAACTTAGTGTCATCTGTGAATTTACTAACAGTAGACTCTATCCCCTCATCCAGGTCATCAGTAAAGATGTTGAATAGAACATCTTTATCAATGTTATCTTGGTGTTATCTTGGTGCTTTTGTGATTGCATTTGTGACTGCAGCAGAAACCATGCAGAGGCACTTCTTATGCAGGTATCCTTAAGGCATGTGCACGTGCACTGCCTGCATGGGCAAAAAAAAGTAACTGTAGTAGATATCCATTGTATATGGTGTTACCAGCCACATAGAAATGGAAAAGGAGCTGCATAGGAAGAAAGGTGAGATACAGATGACTTCACAGGTGCACAATACACAAGTAAGATAATACTGCAAGTTGCATAACTAAACTTTTTTGCATGTAAAATACAAAAATATTTACTCCCGTGTCCACAGAGCTGTCCTTAACTTTGCAGCAAGACTTCTGCCCCTTAAGACAGCTCCAACTATGTATGAATATACAAATAAAGTTAGAATTGGGACAGCTGATAGGGTTCACTTATTTAAGTAGGACTACCCACTGAAATTTGGTGGATTTCAAAGCACATAAGACAAGAGTGACTTCATGTCCATCATGCCATTAAAGGAAAAGTCAGAATTAAAAAATTGTCAAAGGATGCACATGCATCACACTCCCATATACAATTAATCTATATGAATGACACTTCACTGCTGTAAAATACAGAGGGAAAAAGCATGCAGATCCGTATTTATTTGAGAATGCTAGTTGTGAAGCAAGACACACACAATTAAAGGGTAACAAACTCAATCCACAGCAGAGTGCAGAAAAAAGAAAGTACAGTACTAACTCTCTGAGAGGATTCAATTTTCATCAAGTACCTTTGAATGTCAAGTTCTGAATGAAGGGAGACCAACATGCACTGCAAAACCTGTGGATCAAAGAGAAAAAAGAAGGGGAGGGGAAGAGATAATTGTTAACAGGAAAAGAAAAAGAACAATAGAAATTAGAAGAGTGTACATACTAAAAGTACACTGAGTAAAGGAAGAAAGAGAAAAGATGAAGAGAAGAGGAGAAAGAAAGAGAAAGAGAGAAAGAGAGAAAGAGAGAAAGAGAGAAAGAGAGAAAGAGAGAGAGAAAGAGAAAGAAAGAGAAAGAAAGAGAAAGAGAAAGAGAAAGAAAGAGAAAGAGAAAGAGAAAGAGAAAGAGAGGAGAGATCATTGAAAAATACTGAGGGAAAGGTACTTGTGCCAGTGAACAATATGTTCCATCAATACTTAAAATGCAGTATCCTCAGGACCCTTGCTGGACTCAGTTTGGATGCACTATGTTTGGTGGTGTGTCAAAGAAATAGAGAATGTTCTTCTAATACAAGAGTTAATGGCAGAGAGTTGAGCCACACACACTCAAATATATATCTAGCATATATCTGACAAGAAATGACAAAATATACATTCCTCCTAAGAAATGATACAGCTCTTGGCTGGGATAACAGCAGTCATTACATTTCTGTATTGGTTTCTCACTTTCTACAGAGATATGGAATCCTTCAAGCAGAACTTACAAATACTGTATTACTCCTAATTAACCACAGATTTAAAAAGTATGGAGGATAAACTATGGTATGATCAAAAAGTAATTTCCAATCACATCTCTCTTCACTATTCTACATCTGATCTTAAAGCAGACAGAATGTGAAAATGTGCTAAAAGGGGCTTAAGGGCCAAAAAAACCCAAACATTTTTTTCCCTCCAACACATAAATGAAATGCAAATTGGAGGAGGAATTGCCTACTACTGTTTGTGCTTATAGATGGAGGTCCTATATTTTCCTTAATCTTCATTTGCCTGCAGAGTGGAGGTGGAGGAAAAAGAGATTTGTATAGTGTTCTAAACAGCCTTCTCTGAGCAATTGATTCCTCCTTCAGCCAGAGTCGGGCTCCCATGACAACTGCTGCTGCCCCATTCAGAGCATGTAGCTATTCATATCAGACAAAGAAATGCAACTGCCCTGATAACAATTACGTCATTGTTAAATAATCTTACTTGGCAAGTAATTATAGTGCCACATCATAACTGAGAGAGTAATTCAAAGAATCTTTTGAATTTTACAAACCCAGAGGGTATGAACATGTAAGAGTTGATTCTGGGGACGAGATAAGCAACATATAAGTATGCTTCTGATTTTTCATGTTTTTGTCAATTGGATGCTTTGGAAGGGCAGTACCATTTTCTTTAAAGAGAACAATAGATCATTTTTATTCCCTGTCATAAATGCATAATTTGAATTGTTCAAGTAAAATGTGATTTTTACAAATCAGCTATTTATGCAAACACAGTACAAATTAAATGTAGCCTTCCGGCAACAACTGGATAAATTCCAATTCCAAACCACAAAGACAAAACAGTCTGTTGCTAATGTCTCAGTAATACTGAAACTTATTAGGGTTTTTTCACAGTTTTTTCATGCTACCATCCCACACATGCAAACCTGAGTAGTTCTGCTTGCCCTTTAATTAAACTATTCTTATTTAAATGAAAAAAAGTGATGGATTCTCTAAGGACTAAATCCCATCTCAGTGCCAAATTCATGAGACTTCCAAAGGAACAATTCATGATGGTCATTTCCTTGACATTCAGTCATTATTACACATCAAGAACACCCTTCGGAAGGGACATCACTGCACAATGGCAGCATTAGAAGAGTCCAAGAGTCGCCTGCCCTAACACCGTTGCATAGGATCAAGTTGAGCTACTTAAGTTTCCTCAAAACTTGTCACCTCATGGGGAATTACTGTGCTGCTTTACTCTGGACTTTCCTACTCCCCAAGGAAGTGAAACATCAGTTCTGACCTAAGGGCAGGGAAGGAAATGAGGATGCTTGATGAAACCAACACTTCCCACCCTCACTCCAAGGAAAATGTCCATATCCTTACCTCTCCCCCTCCTCTTATCATAACATGGTATTTATTTTAATTAAAAAAAAACTTGAATAGATGAGAATTTGCAGTTAACATATATAACACTAGTTCACCTACATCCAGAAGTCTCTTCCTGCTCTTATGGGAGCTGATCTGAAATCATATGGATGTGATGCAACATTAAGAGGTAGCATTTTCTCAGTGAATAGTCTTGCAGGAAAAAATGAAGCATGCACCAACAGAACCACAACAGCAGCACAACAGCAGGCTTCATCAGTTCCTCCATAAAGATGGAAATGAGGCCTCCACAGTGTTACATAGCAAACTGGGTCACCTGAAGAAGATCCAGACATACCAATATGGGAGAAATATAATCAAGACCATTACTGCAGCCCACGTAAAGACCTTATTGTGAATGAAATCTGAAGACATTTGGGTCCCAATCCAAACCTGAAGCATGGCTATGGCTTCCTCTGGAACTTTCCAAAATATTTCTTTACTTCCTATATGCCTTTCCAAACTCAACATCACACTGATGCCTTCATCAGCATTCTGATGACCTCAAGAGTATTTAAAGAAGGAAAACAATAATGATCTATTTCTTCCTTTCCTCCTAGATTGTAGGGGAACATTATTTTTTTCCATCTGTGGGCATGCATGTGGATATATATAGCCCACAATGATGGGAAATGAATTCAAGGAGAGCTTTACAATTTCCAAGTGCAGCAAAGGCTGTAATCTTGCCCACCCCAGGGACAGGTTCCTGGGACATTCCCCACCTCCTGCTTCCCTCACTGACTCCATCATTGTTCCAGAGAGGTGAGGCATCAGAGCAAATACCTGGCATGAGGGGAGAAACAGGAAATTGGAGCAAATCCCACAGAAGATTAAAAAATTCTGGACTTGACTTATAAGAAATAAAGAGCTGTAGAGCACAGAACACTCAACCAATGTGCTTTGAGCAACCCCTGCTGGCCTGTAGATAGGATCCCATGCCTCCTAAATGAAGTTTTATGCAGTCTGTGATTTTGTTCCCATATATGAGAGTGCAGATCCTTAGCTGGCTTGAATGAACATTACATGACCAGCTTGAAGAGCACTAGGTCAACCTATAAAAGGTGGGCTTGTTCCTATGAACTAGAAGAATGACAGGGATTTCCAGTCTATTACAAAATACCTTCAAAGCAGAGAGGCTCCTGCTGAAAATAGTGTTACATCTTCATGAGTTGTGAAAGCAGATCTCCAGAATACAAAAGGTACCAACAATTTTTCCATCTTGGATAGGTATGCAAATAAAAAGAACAAAACAAGCACATAGACATATAAAGGTAATATGGAGAAAATCAGCAGAAGAGTGTAAGTCATTTCCTCTGGAAAAAAAAAGTAGAACATGTTAGAGACCATGGAGGAGAGTGGAAACTGGGACTGAGACATGGCACACAGATAACAAAATGGTTGCAGAGCCTCACGAATATCAAGTATGAGCAGGATGGAGAAAAACTAATTTCAGGAGCCGGTCTTCACTGCAGTGAGAAAGGTACAGACACAAAGGAAATAACTGTCAAACATGCTGCTTTTGAACTTTAAACCTAACCAGAGTGAGTGGTGGCCCTGGAAGAAGGTGTAGGAAGCACGAGTCACAGGAGGAAAGCAAAGTTGCCAGGAATGCACTGTATGTCATCAAACGAAGTCACAAGAAAAGTCTGGTGAATATTACTTCTGAGGTAGCACCCAAAGAATTAGCATGCAGTAACTTAGGGAGGACAAGGATTAATATCTTGGGACTGACTGACTATATTGGTCATTATTTCAGGGCCTTCAAAAAAAGGATGAATGATCTCTAAGCCTGCCTTGTGGGATCTGTTGCTAAGCAGATCAAAGGGAAGTATTCACCATTTTAGGCAGGATCAGGCCTGTGGAACACTGAAACGCTGTGTCTCCAAAGGAAAATGCAGATGTTTGAGACATTTGTGTCGATAATTTAGTAGAAGACATCTGTCCCCTCGAGTCAGTCTGCAATATGTCACAGAAGGGTGTAAGGAGTGCAATGTGCTCCCACCACAGGAATGCAGCACTGCTGTTCTTGCTGGCAGTGACAATAGGAGCCAACGTGTCTTTTGTCTGAGGTACTGGCAGTGCTGTGAAAGAGGAGAAATCGACAAGCACCTTAAGCTTTCTCTTTTATTTCAGTTTGTGTAATACACACCTGATTTATGCTTCTGATGGATTTTGAAAGAGAAGTCTTTACAAAGGCAGAATACATTAAACATGTTACTTTTATCATGGTTCACCCAGGATGATGACACAGCTGCTGAGACCAGAAGTGGCTGAAATCAGAGAAATATGGTATGAAGCAAACTGGGTTAGTCAGGACATTACCTTCCTTACCAATTAGCCTTCTCTAGGTTTATAGTCTCTGGGTGAGATCCTGCAGAGACATGCAATCAGCCAGTGCTGGAGGGAAACGATTATGAAAACACAAAGGGCTAGAAATGAGTATGTAGATGATGATATACAACTAAACGAGATGCTGACTCATAAGCACTCCTAAACATCTTGAAACTGAAAGAAGGAAATGAGGATCAACTGCCTATTTCCTGTGCACAATGGTTTTGTGGGGAGTTTTTTTGAGGGTGCAAGAAAGTGATGTTTCTCAACTGTGCTCATCACTAGGATGAGAAAAAATCAAGATGTAACTCCCCTGGGTTCAGGCCAAAGCGGTTCTTCCAACAGAAATTTTAAGCACACAAGTGTCTGCTAAATAAGGGAAAGGGTGAAGTCTTCTAGCACATGAAGATACAGTCGATGTACAGGATCAACTGCAAGCAATCTTCAAAGCAGAATTTAAGCAACTGTGGAAAAAACAGCAGTGGCCAATGACAAATGGTTCAAAAGATAGCACAGAAACAAAAAGACCAGTGAAATGTATACCAGGAATGAAGGCAGAGAGATGAGAACAAAGGAAGAGGTCTGCAAAACATTAGGACTTCTTATGTTTCAGAATTTACGTTTTCCAGCACACTCTACATCTACAGCATCCCTCAAATTGTCTGTGTTCTTTGGCTCCAGTTCATTGAACATTACAGCTGAAAAATGACACGTTAACTTCACAAATTATTTTTTTCTTTTAATTAAAAAAAGAAAAAAAAAGAAAAAAAAAAAGGCGAAGAAGGGTTTCCTTGGTTTGGGGTTTTTTCAGTTTTTGACAAAAAAATAATCCTAAACCCTTGTG
>JANHGN010014281.1:14111-25741 GCA_024605025.1 Megaceryle maxima
AATTTCATGTAATATTTAATAAACACTAAAATCAAACAACTAGAATGAGACAAATTTTAAATCATCTCAAGGGAATGTAGATCTTATTCTAACTCATACATTTTTAGAGATATAAATCAGTTACACCTTTAAAGTAAAAAAACAGCTTGGTATTTAAGGGGTTCAGTAGTTCTCCAGATTCACATAGCTGCCTCTCCACCCTTGTGGAGATACTGTGTTCTCTAGGTGGTAAAATAGGGTTAACGGCTGGACTTGGTGATCTTAAAAGTCTTTTCCAACCTACATGATTCTAAGATTCTATGATATTTTTGCACTGTCTCAACAGATATACAATATTGTATCTATACAATATTCTCATGTAATATCAAGGGAAAAACGTAACTTCTTGTTCACCTTACATGACTTAAAAGTTCAGGGTTTTTTAAGTAGGATCCTGCAGGGGATTGTGTATTTCAGTCTTGGCTCTGTCCGGGATATACGCTTTAAAGTACATAATTAAGCACATAATTAAGAATAATCATGTAAGAAGTCTGTGAGATTATTTTCATTAAGAAAGTTAGGCATGAACTTATCATCTGGTTGTTCTTGGGCCCTAACACCTACAGTGGTGGTTTCTCATCAGACTCTTCGCCTTCCACATTTCATATGAAAGTAATCAAAAAAATAAATAAAATAAAATATTCCTGTGTTTATAATTTGTCTGTCCCCCACCACAGTATTTAAGCATCACTGTTTAACGCAACATGCAAATCCAGACTGGCTGGTGCAGGCAGAAGAAAAAGTGATGGTTGGGTCTAGTTTCTCTAAGGTTATCTGAACCTGATTTGAAACTGTGTGAACCTGCAGCACTCTTCCATGATGCAAAATTCTGTATGCAAAAAGCCTACCTTGTACAGACACTGAAAACTGAAAAATGATTGGCTGAAGATCTCAAAGTTGGTTGCCTCACAAGGCATATGATTTTACATCACTGTGTTTCCTACTAATTCTGGTAAGTTTTGCAGGGAACAGAGCAATGTTAGTTCATTTAGGGGTTTTTAGCCACTGATATGCAATATCTGACATATCTGGCAGTTTAAATACTGATTCAGACACTAAAGTTCGCTAAGTCAAGTGGCAAGAATAGTACTTACCCTTTTTCTGTATCTGTCCCCACAGTTAGAAATGGAGATAATAAGACATAATATCTTTGTTTTCAATAATCTGTGCTCCTATTATTCATTCTCTTCCTCTAATTATTATCATCTTGTCTTGGAACCACAACATAATGCTGAACATAAACAAGAAAAAACTACTATGAAACTTTATAAAGGAATAAAGAGACAATGATGACCTAAGAAGGTAAAGATTTTCAAGAGCTGTCTCCAGTATTTTGAAAAGTAGTAAGAATAATAGAGAAAAGATCATGTTTAAAGAATATAACTGTTTCTCTCATTTTTCTGTGGTATTTTTCTCTCAACTTTATTTAGACAACTGACTGACCTGGTTATTCATACAATAACAATCACTGAGAAGCATAATATGGTCTACAATGACAGCTCATGGTCTACCGAGAACAACATCCTCTGAAATGCAGGAAAATGCATGGCTTTGTCATCTTCCATCACTGAGATCTAACTGTAATGTTTCTTTTCTAAGTTCTTTCTTTTAGACTTCATATTGGCATTCATTATTGATAGAACATACCTTATTTTCTAGTCTGTGATCGGCTCACCCAACTACACCTTATAAAAGCTACTCAAAGTGATAAAAATTTATATTATTTCCTATTCAAAATGATAATGTACAGGAGCACAAAAAAAAAAAAATTGTAATTACTCAAATGACAGTGTAAGCAAAAATTTGTCTGTACAATCATTTTGTTCCACCTTTCTGATGGGTTCCTCAGTAAGACAAAATAACATTAATGGCCCAGTTTTCTAACAACTTAACTCCAGCTGATGGGAAGTGCAGGTCTGCCACGAACTACTATTTTAACTACTTCCCTAGACAACTTTGAGAAAGAGCTTGTGCAGTATAGTACCTGCCTACGTCAGGATGATAGGGGACTGCACCCAGTGGAAACCCATGGGCCTAATTTCTTTCAAGAAAATAGGCTGTAGAGCAGATACAATTTAAAGAACACTCATCAAGGGTAATCTGAGTAAGACAAATCAATGCAGACCTGTAGTGGCAACCCTACCCCTTGCTGTTTACTTACCAATTATTTCTTGATATACTAAAGTGTTCTTAGAAAACATTCATTAATTCCCTTGACCACAGAGAAATGGGTGAATAAATTTGGTTATGTTCACTTTAAACTGTATAAAGAAGTAGTTTTCCAAAGGTGTTCTAATTCTCTCCCTGCCCCTCAAGTAAATTATATTAGTAAACAAATAAAAAACAAACAAAACAAAACAAAACCCCTAAATTCTTAAGTAGGCCTGCAAAGATGTCCAAACATCATTTTCTATGGTCTAAGAGCTATCAAACTTTGGCTCCCATTTCAGTTCTTATAAAACCACTTTTCCTGTCTTTATCCCACCAGATATAACAGAATTCACAGTACCTATCTACTTGACATGGCTTCTGTAATAATTAACTCATGATTCCAGCACACTGAAGGGAAAACTGCTACAGAAAAGTATTGCATTTATACAGTTTGCTCTTAACCTCTTGTAAGGATCACAGTCTCAGCACAATAGTGAGATTTTGTTAAGCACAGTCTCCTAGATTTTCTCTCAGAATACCTAAAATCTTGAACTACAACACCAAATATAAAAAGGCCTACCTGTCTTCTTATGGACTGAATTTATTACCTTCCACCTTTTCTTAAACATATGTCACCTACAAAATTACAAGGATACAAGCTCAGAAATGCCTTTGTGCAGCATATACCAGCATATGCTTGAATAGTCATAATTAGAGTAGAATCCAGCTGAATAAGTCAGTCTTATTATCCCATACTCTCAGTTATCTCATTTTAGTAAGACAGATAAAAATTAAGTACATATAACACTATACACAGTGAGATTCTGCAAGGCCCTGAGTGAATCCTGGTTTTGATACAATCAGATACCACTGCTATGATACTAGGGGCTAATTAATGCCAGCTAACATTAGGTTATCTTGACATCACTATTGCAAAACACTGTAAGTTTGCGTTGATAAGTAAATTTAAATATTAATTTCAATTTCAAATTTATGTAGGGAGAGAGATATTCAAATACTGTATACTGTTCAAACGTCCTTACTGCAGTATGGCTTATTACATATTGCAAAAGATGTTTTATTACATATTGCAAAACCTACTTCTTAAAATTATCCTCTCACACTTAAGGGATACAATGTAAAACCAATAATAAACAAACTATAATGTCAGCTCATTAATCAGAAATGTCAGTTCAAATATATCACCATTTGGAAACAATACACGGATGCTACTGACTTTATAAGCCTTACAGAATAGGGAATAGAGCTAGTGTTGGATTTCAAGAGTTGATGTCATCATTGTTCACAAGCCAAGACAGGGCTTTAAAACTGAAAAGAATCTACAACATATAAAACAGTTTCCAACTTGTAAGGGGTCCAGGCCTCGTGCCAGTGGATAATAACTTGCAATACAGTTTAGGGTTTTTCAGAAGGGAAAAGGGGGAGGGGATATAACACATTCATACAGAAAAGAATGTGCAATTCTGTATTCTTATGTGCTACAAAGACAGATATCTTTTAAAATGTTGTCTTCTTGTATGGCACATGTCCTCTCTTCAAATGCCGAACATATTGCTGAACGTTTCCCGAGTTGGAATCTTTTCTTTTGTTCATCAAAAAGCTTTCTTTATAGTTACAGTGCTAGCACCACTCATAAATGGCAAAGTATCAAAAATTAAGACCAAGCAAGCCTAATATGAGCAAACATATTTTCTGGATATCAGAAGGAAATGCAGTGAAAAGAGTACATATATTTGAATTTTCTCTTGGCTGATTTACTTTTAGCATATGTGCATCAGCAGTAGAATTCCTTACAATTTACTGAATCAAAGGTTAAAACTTAGAAATGAAGTAACCTTTAGTAGACAAAACCAGATGAGCAGTGCATAGTTTCTTCTGCTCTTGCATGAACATTCAATGACATCATACTCCTCAGTGCCTTCCCTCCTCTAAATTCAGCAAAAGACAATGTTATCTGTTCAAACAAAAAAGATATACACAAATATTTGAAAAAGCTGTGTCTCAGTCTCTTCTAACTACACATCACGGTCTCACTAGCCAATAAATACTGCAGCCAGAACATAATGTAGGTTTGTATTTGAGGATTAGCCATTTGCCTGGCTATGGAAACTATTGCAAGCACATGTGTCTCATGATTTATAGGTATGCACACAAAAGGAAGCCTGCCTCCACAGAAGCTCATGGAATGTGCTTTGCTACAGGCATTAAAAGAGGGCCAGGATTTCATTCCTCCAGTGTTACCCTCTTCTAGTGTCTAAGCCTTCAATGTGGATTTGAAAGATTTCAAAGTGAAGAAAGAATGGGTTCTAACATACTGTTCTGTCAGGAATTTTCTGAGAATAATTTACTTTCCAACAGGTAATTCTCTAGGAAATACAAAGCAAAACAGTGGTAGTGGGCTTTTTTATATGTGTCTGAACACAGGTGAAGGTGCCTAACCTTGTGAAAATGAATGTGATAATAGACTGAAGATAGTTTCTGTCTTGGACTTAACTTGGAAACTAGAAAAATTTTATTTTTTTTTTCTTTTTGGTCTTCATTCATCATCATTCACTTGCCTATTTTTATTGGACAGATCTTTTTTCTCCAAACAGCAGCAAAATGCATACTCTCTATTTCCAGACATCAAGACCTCCTATTCTCTCATGTAACTGTTAGCAAGGAAAATTCTGTGTATGGTAGGTTACACCCTCTAAGTGTGCATTGTAGAGGTGTACTTTTTCCATTCAGTGTCCTCAAAAAATTGTATTCTTGCTTGCAATTTGTATCACTTCTGATTGAGAGAGAGGATGGCTCTGAGATATACTGAGCAGTGCTATACTACTAAACATGCTGTTCACAACACAAACTGATGACACAGGCATAGTTAGTCTCAGGAAGAATTTCCAGGTTGACTAGCATGAAAACATAGCTCTTATTTCCATCCACACAAAAAGGATGGTTTATGCTGCAAATAGGTGTATGACAAATATATCATACTATAGGATCTTTCAGCAGATTGCTGCAGAAGAGAGACCAAGAAACTCTCTCCCCTCCCCCCGCCAAAATCCTGGAGGTCCTGGTCAAAAGTAATTCAAAAGTGAAGAGATACTCTGACCTGAGTAACTCAAGAGGGAATAATAAGTTCTTATGAAGACATGAAAATACTCCAGACTTCTATTTACATTGACTGTTTTACCCTAATATCCCTTTAACTCTCTTAAATGACTTCACATCATCAGCCATTTTCTCTAGTTATTGAGATTCCCAAAAGCATCATTATTTCTCTATTTCTAAAAATCAAACAGAAAACACAATCTGACAATGAAGGTGGATTAAGGACAATTCCGTGAAAGCAGATGCTAAAGGGAGTTCACTGAAGGTTACAAAGTGTAAGAAAGCCAAGTGGAAAAAAAAAAAAATCTTGCAGATGATCATATGGGCTCTGACACACTCTGACTGAAAGCTCTGACTGAACTTTCAGTTCTGCTTATCTCAGGATCTGCATAAATGGCTAGTAATTTTGAGAGTATACAAGAAGGCAGGAGTGACAGCTGTACAACATTCGTGAAAGAAATTTGTTTTATTTTTTTGAAGGAACACTGAATTCTAAAAAAACAAAAAATAATCAATTTATTATTTCAGAAGCTGTTAATAAAGAATTTAATGTTATATCTCTTTATTCCAGGGCTCTACCAGAACCAAGTAGGGTAGGGCAGCAATACCTAGTTGTCCCTTCTGATTCACTGGTATAATTCAAGAAATTCATGATTCCACAGACACCTTTGGGATGTAAACTGAGGGTCTGTTTGTTTACTTTACAAATAATGGTTTATATTCTGTCCTAATATCTACTACTTTTTTATAAATTTAATTGAAATCTGCCTGTCCAGAAAATTTGAAAGCTTTTAGGAAAATTCTCATTAAGGAATTTTAGGTTCTAAATTGTAATAATTATTAGGACAGCATTTGCTGAATTTCAGAACTCAAAGCTGTGACATTTAAATGAATGTGGCCCATTGTTTGTAGGACACAGAGCTAATTCAGGATCAGATTATATGATTTACAAATTAATGGTTTAAAACTACACAAAAATTTTTTTTTTCATTAAAAAGACAGACCCTTCCTTAGGAAAAGTTTAACTGATAAGGGCAGATAGAGATCCCCAGTAGTATTGCTTATGCTGAAGATTACAAAGATAACTTCTGTGTAGAAGGAAAATTGAAATTGTTCTACCAAGAGGGAATCCAATCAGGGAAATGCAGACAGTTGAATGAAGAAAAATGTTAAGTGAAGACATTTAGAAAAGTGTCTAACTTAGCTAGATATTCTTACATTTTCTTGCCTAAAAAGCAAGTCAAAATGAAAAAAAGTATGTTTGTGTGGCCTAAGAATACAAAAGAACACAGATGTCTTTAAAAGCATTTTGTAGACATTACTAATTTGGAAAGACACTCTCCCATCATGAACTCTCCCATCATGAACTTTTTCAGTCTGGTTAATAGAGCCTGCATGTCCTGTGTACATGAAATACATAAAGGGAACTTGGAACAAAAACTATTCTGAAAGTGGGAAACTCTGTCTTGAGGCCTAAGTAAATACTAGACAAATAATGGTAACGTGTGGTCTAGAATGAATCCTTATTAGATATTATTTTAAATGGGGGGGGAGGGAAGGGAAACAAAACAAGTACTTACCCTGTGAAAGTTTTCTTCTGCAGATCTACACTAGATACCAGCTTATTAAAGTCTGCAATACCAGCTACAGTATTTATTGTGTAAGGACTGAGAAAGGTGTGTTAATAACACGATCCAAGTAATAGGCCAAACAGTTTGCAAACTCTTGTTATTTTATCAAATGTATACCCCAAGCAAGCAAACAAACAAACTAAAAAATCTTACCAAAGGTTAAACTTCACAAGGTGAATGAACTGCTTTTCAGACGAGCTCTCAAACTCTGGACCACAGTAATAGATGGGATATGCCTGATTTCAACTGCAGGGAAGTAGCTATCAGCCACTTTGAACATCCTGACCTCCTTGAATTCAAGGCCATAAAAGCCATGTTATGACTCAGAGAAGTTAAGGTGGCTACAGAACTCTCCCGAATTGCCCCACACTAGGCAGTTTGAAGGAGGCCGCAAGCAAGGAGGGGAACAGCCACACACCCTCACTGGTCAGGCGCTGGCTATAGAGCTGCGTATGTTTAAATCTGTAGTCAAACCTCTATGCAGCAGTTTTTGCTAGCTCTCCAGCTACTTGATTCATATTAGTGAATCAAGAGAAGCAGGGACCTCTGGCCCTGCAGAGCATCTCTTCCAGTCATGGCCCTTGTGACAGCATCTGCTCAATTGCACTTGCATGCATGGCTTGCATCAAATGTTGCCATTGCTTATATGGCAAAATATGGAATTTATTTAGTGTCACTTAATGTGCAAGAAGAAGAAAAGTCAGTCACATGTGAAGAGACAAGTCTCTCTCTTGACTGCCACAAGCCACCCACAGGTCACAGGAACAAACATTTGACAGACCATACCAAGCCTTCACATATGCCTTATGAAATTTTGGTATTTCCTGAGTGCTTTCAATAGTTTCCTTTTTGGCTAAAAGGAATAATAAAGTAGTATTTAAAAACTGCAATCACAACATCTTACTTCAGAAATTCTTATGAGTATCTGCTCTTTTTGGGTAAGATTAAGTGCATCTCTTCCATAGTCAAAAGACAGTACAAAGAAGGGAGAAACAGTAACTCTGGAAACTGAAAAATCTTTGTGGTGGGTATGGAATAGTGGGATCAGGGAGGGCAACTCTTCCTTTGGGCAGCATAATTTGCAAAGACCATTTTCTTTACCAGAAGGGAGTCTTCCCCTTCTTTATCATGGGAAATGAAATAGCAATAAAAGTAAACTGATAAAGACCAGCAGAAAATGCTATGCAAATTGCTGCAAGTATAGTCACAACCTAACACCTTGAAGTGCTGCATTCCTAATGCCTCAACCTGCTATTTCACAACATCCTGTATGAACAGCAAAACACATTTCCAAATTGTACCTCTGCATTTTGTGTGTATTCTTTCCCGAACAGGCTTAAGTCATTAGAACTAAGAAAATGGCTAGAGGC
This sequence comes from Megaceryle maxima, assembly GCA_024605025.1. Classification (NCBI taxonomy): domain Eukaryota; kingdom Metazoa; phylum Chordata; class Aves; order Coraciiformes; family Cerylidae; genus Megaceryle; species Megaceryle maxima. Next base: position 22,420 of record JANHGN010014281.1, read on the forward strand.
AATTTAGATTTCCTCTGTCCATTGGAAAAACAGAAGCCTCAAAAGAAACCTTTTATCAGCATGCTACTGGGGAAAAAAAAAAAGCTAGGAGACTGATTTAGGATAAAATCCTTCTAGACCTCCTAGACAGTTCAAAATTGGCCAATTCAAAGAATAATTTCTAAAGCAACAGACCATGCTTCATCTCTTTTCCAACTACTATTTTCTGGTTAATAAATATGACCTCCCTAGCAAGTAGTACAGCTTTCTTAAGGCACTGTAGTTTCAAAAAAAAAAAAAAAGGAATTTTACTAAGTCTATTGGCAAAAGAAGTGCATTTCAGTATTAAAGTATAAAATGTTTGTGAACAATGTTTCAGGCTACTGTTCATTTTCTTGATTTTTCTTATGTTAACTGGAGTGGTTCAGAAAAGCACACAGAACTCCTTGCTGGAAGTACACATCTTGCTGGAAGGAAGAATTCAGCTATTTGTGTAGTTGAATTCAGTGGCAAAGAGCTGATGCAAAATCTAAAGCATTAATGTTGCATTTCTATAAACTGCAAACAAAAGCTTAGAAGTCTGAAAATAAGTTCCTTTAACAGTTTGGCTTCTACACCAAGAGTCACTCAAATGGTGTTAACTATCAATTATTAGTTTGACACCATGGAGAATAAAAGAAATAATGTGGACTATTGCCAGGCTTTACTTTGAATTTTCAGTGAGTGGGATTTTTTTCCTGACAAAGAAGTTTTACAGTAATATACCTAAATTTACTTCCTAAATAAAGCATGTAGATCCCCATCATACTATTTACACTACAGCTGAAACTGCTTGCCTTATTTAGGACCAAGCAAGACAGGCCCAATCTGCCAATAAATATTCAGACCTTAGAGAAGAAAAAAACCAACTGCTTACTATTCACTAAGCTGGAGACAAGATAGTAACAACAATGTACATGAACTCAAACAGAGACATATTTTGGTTCTCAGATATTGTCAAGCAGTCAAATTCTGCTAGCCTAACTCACGCTGAGCAGTGATTAATCCTGTAGTAAATCTCTCTGAATTTCTAGAACTGAAAACAAACAAAAACAAAGTCAAAGAGCTCTCAAGAAACAAGCCAACTACTTTGAAGAAGGTGGAGGCACAGCTGGTGGTGTCAGATGTATAGGGGATTTCTTCTGTATATTTTTTGTAATAGCAAAGTGCTATTTACTCTAAGGATTCACCTTTGCTGGTAAGCAACGTCCCTGTGCCAGCTTTTACGCTGAGAATATTCAATATCTAATGTTCAGTGCTTTGCAATGCTCAGTTACCACTCTGATGGCATATGGTGTACCATGGGAGCAAGGTGTCTGGGGAGGGAGATGCCCTTAATATCTTTATGCCTGGTGCTGAATGTACATGGGGTCACATATAGCAGTTATATAGGAAGAAGCAATTCCAGCTAATTCTGCCAGGCAAGCTCTAACAGACGTGTTTGTGAGGAGGCCCCTTGATTTGTAAAATTTTCAAAAGATGAAGCAGATACAGAACACTCTGTTAGTAATATTGCTGAAATACTTCAGATCTTCAGCACAGATTAATTATTCTGCACCGTGTCCCTCAAATGGTCTGAAACCTTCCATGTTTATACAAAACCAGATACCCCTTCAGGCAAAGAGAGCTCCACATTTCAAAGCAAAGTCAAATACCAAAAAATTATTCATTTGGAACCACAGTGAAAGTTCAGGCATGTTACTGAGCAGATTTCACTGAAGGCTCTAATGATCTAATCAGGATGACTTAATTGCATTTGGCTTTGAAACCAAAGCACTGCACCCAAAAAGGAGAGGGCTGTTCTGCAGTACAGTAGCACCTCTCAGCCGTACAAGGAACTTGTGTGAAAAAGAATCTATACAGCCCACAGATAACTCCTCACAGAGACTCTGTTGCCATAATAAGATCATCTGGATTTGCAAGCACAATGTGCCTATTTTTGGAAGTACTCTTGATCTATTGCACATGTGGGGATCTGAACACCTTCTGAGAGGGAGAGAATGATGAGGTTATGAACATTTGCACAACAATTTGTTTAAAAGCTCAGAAAACTCATGAATAATAATCTGGGCTAACCTTTCAGTAATCACTTTCTTCCTGCTGTATAAAAATACATTATTTGAAAACCATCATAACTGCTATCTTTTTTTCTGTCCTCCCTCTTCTCCAATATCAATCTGACAATTACATTGCGACTGTGCTCTGAAGGAAGACCTGAAGACTTCTGAAAATTCTCTTTGTAAATCTGTAAACAAAAAAGAAATATTAACACCCTAAGGCCCAAACAGACCTTTTTATTGATTAAGGAGGAGAGTACTGCTGCTTTTACTTTCATTTAAAGTGTTGAACAGTTCTTTGTTCGTAAGACTATATCTCCAGTCTGCTATCCTATTATTGGAAAGTTTTCATCTCCAAGTATAATAGGAAAGCAGAAAGGCTAGTATCCCACAAACTGTTACTGTGAATCCACAAATTTTCTAATTATTTAAATAGGTGACAATGAGAAATGTTCACATTCCTCCTGAAAATTAAAATACACAAACCAGCATTAAGAAGAATCCACTAGTCTGAACACAAGCAATGGAGCTAATCCATATTAATTTCTATTAGAATAAAGCACATCTTAAATAAAAAATAAAATAAAATAAAAATAATTTAAAAATCACCTTGATTTAAAAGAGAGAAATAAATCAGTCCTAGAGAACTCCTCATATCCCTTAACTAGCTAGTCCAGTGGAGAGTTTTCCTTATGAAAACAGACTCCGAACAGCATGTATCTTGCCTTGACTTCCAGCAGTTTGGATCTTGATGGAAGTTAGGAACTCCTGTTTATTCTGATGAATCATCTCCTCAGACTATTCACTAGAAGACTTCTCTAGGTCTTCACCTTTTCTCAACAATTGTTTTGAATTGGGGAAAGCAGAACCAGGAAAATCTTTCAGGAGCAATTAATTCAATTCCAGTCAGGTAAGAAGCTAGCAAAATTATGTTAAAAATTATCACATCTTTATCATGAAAAAAAAAAAAAAAAGAACACAAAGGCTGTAAGAAGAAAAGTCCCTACCCTGAACAGCAGTCTGTATAAGTAAAATCCTCAGACCAGATGTCATGAGTACAAGACCAACTTAGGGAAGGAGGCATACTTCTGTCCCTTAACAAGAGAAGAAAAGAAAAGAAAAAAAAAAAAAAAAAGAAAACATCTGAGGTCTGGGCATACTACTGTAATAAAATAAAACAACAAAACAAACTAAAAAAACAAAAACAAAACCAAACAAACAAAACAAAAAACAAACAAACTAACTAA
>JANHGN010014281.1:30741-52512 GCA_024605025.1 Megaceryle maxima
TAGAGATTGATGTGTGTAATAATAAATAAATAATGGTAATAATAATAAAAAACAAACCAAACCAACCAACCAACGAAAAAAAAAAACAGCCACAAAAATAATATTTAAAAACACCTCTTCCCCTCTCTTAGCAAATGGGATTTTGGAGAATACAGCCTGGGGGCTGCCAGAGATCACAAGGCTTGCCCTAGAGCATTGGGTTGGCACAGATAGTGAAGAGAAGGAAGGCATCTGGGTTCAGGAAGCCTGAGTCACATTCTCTCACACTTCTCTGTGCTGCAAAAACCCCTTGGCTCTGCCCTTTGGCAGCAGCAGGCCATGCCAATTGGTGGAGGGCAGCCAGCAGGGCACCCCTTGTTCTGCCTTGAACTAGCAAAGCAGCAGCGGGGAAAGCAGCGGGGCTGAAACTGCAGCTCAAAGGAAGGCTTCTCATATCAGGACCCCTTCAGCTTCTCCAGGACTGCCACCAGCATCTTTCCAGCTCCAGATGCCTCAACACCTGTCATCTCCTGCCTTTGCCTCTAGATAGGGCAGGCACAGAAGACCAATCCAGGCTGCAGGTAAATATGGCTGTCCATGGGGGAATAGGAAGGGAAGAAAGGGGTGCTCCCCTTTCCGGTGAGACAAGGACTTGCAGTCTGAAGTGGAGTTCAGGGAATCAGCTGCAATCAGAGGAACAAGGAACATCCCAAAGAGTCATTTGCTATAGCAACACTGGGTGATCAGGAAAGGTAAAAGTATCAAGTATACTTGAGCAAAAACCCTTTGCACTTACAAGAGGGAGCAAATACATATTGCAAAGAGGACCACCTACTCCCCAGCCTCTGGTCCAACAGAAGTGCCCAAGTTCCTAAAACAGCTATTCTTTTAATGTAACTACTAGGTGAGCTTTTTCTTCTAGAAAAGAAGTTTCCATGATGCTGGTCCCATGATGAAATTTGACCTTAGCCCCATGTCTTTATAGCAGACACATAAAGAAGCCGTAAGATTGAGAAAGTCTTGTGTAGCACTTACTGTCTGTTCTGCACCATAAAAGATGCTTTAGTAGGCTTTACAGGACTTGGGTTGGAGAGCATCTATCTACTGGGGGCTAACAATTCCCAAAGTTGTTGCCAGTGAGGACATGGAGGTATTGTAGGAGGTCAGGAATTGGAGCACAGCAGGCTCGACTGATCATGGGATGCTAAGTCCAACAAATGCCAGGAGTGAACCACAGGAAACAAAACAGTTGCTGGGAACAAACTTGTAAGTGCATGCTTGGAAGTCTTCATCTTCTGCTGCTTGATCTTACTTTTCAAAAAGGAAAAAATTATAGTTTCATAACCCTAACTAACAATTGCTCTATAAATAATGAGATAAAAGTAGAAAATGTAACAATAAGCACTTAAATATTTGCCTCATAAGCTATTAGTGAGGAAACACGGGATTATGAAAACAGTATGTCTGGATACCAGCAGTATTAGCCTACTCCATGTGCCAAGGAACACAGATCTGTTGCACAATGCAGTTCATGCTGCCATGGTGCATTTCATGCACAGGTGAAAGGCCACTAACCTGCACAGAACTGTCCTAAAAACATGTATGGCCACCACACGTAAGGAAGCACTTTCAGAACAAAATCATGATGGAGTGACATTGTGTAAAACATTTATTCTCCTTAGTAGCCCAAGAAAGATGAACTAAGAGGTCATGGACTCAGGAAAACTGGGTTCGGTGCAGGTATATCAACAGTCAGACTGTTGACAAGTTTGTGCCTCAGTTTCCTCACTTCAAAATGAAGCAGTACCCCCTCACTTTACAGGGATATTGTAGGACTGCAATTCTTTACTGGCTGTGACAACTTTCAAAAACCTTAAGGAAATAATAAGCTACATTACTGATTATATGGTTATTGATATGCCTAGCCATCAGTTTTGCTTAGTAGCATAAACAGCTTTAGCAATTTAAAGAGCTGACTTAAATAGGTTGATTTTTTTTCCCACCTTGCATAATTAAGTTCAGGAAATTTGGGAGAACTTTGCTGGTTCTGTCACTGACAAATTACAATCTTTAAGGTAATGGTTAAAAAAACCCAAAGCAACAACAGACCATGAACTCCCACTGCTCTGCTGCAACCAATGAATACAATATATGAAGGGAATTCAAAGTAACACTAGGAAAGCATCGTTACTCCTCTCTATAGCTCTGATGGGACCATAAAATAATGCAAGGTTAGTTCTGCTGTGTGTATTTCAAAAGTAATGTTGAAAAACTTTAGCACATTCAGAAAAGAGCTATAAAATTCAGAATTATGGGAGATGCCACAGAAGTTCTCCCTGCAGGCTTTATTCAAAAGAATACAAAAAAATACTTGTTCATATAATCTGGGTATCTGTGAGAAACTTCTGATAAAAGAGTACACCTCAATTCAGAAGAAAAAAGCATGAGAGATGGGGAAAAAAAAGGTATTGTAGTAATCAGTTTGGTCCTAAAATGTACAGAAGTACATTTTTTAATATTAGATCATGTTTCTGGAGGTGGAACCATGATTTTATTTCATGGAAAGAGTTGGGACTTCAGCAGGACAAAAAATCAGAGTGACAAGATTAACTTTCATTCACTTTCTTAAACAGAGCTTTAGGAACTGAAATTTGCTCATCACACTTTTCTTTGTTACTTATTGTAAATCTGGTTGCCATGGTATTAAAAAAAAAAAAACTGTAATGGAAAATGTACAGGATATGGTGTGTTACAACAGTTTAACTAAGGTGTTTAGCAAGAAATGGAAGAACGTCCAACAAACAATTTGTGTTTTTAAAGAACACTGTTTAATGTCATTTAAAGGTACTTGGCTAAGCTTTTAGTAATGTAAAAGCTTCATATTCCACTGAACACAATCAGAGAGAAAATACATCATAAAGCAGGATGCTAGGTCATCTGCCAGTTGACCACTATTTGGTTTTGTCATGACTATAATTTGATATCAACCTTTTCAACTGGTATCAGGGCACCACCTTTCTGGCCGAGTTTGGTTTCAGCAAGCATTAGTGTCACATGAGAAAAGTATTCAACAAACACTCCAAATCTGTGCATTTTATCTTCAACTCACAGCAACTAAGAACTCTCCTCACCAGTTGGACTCGTCAGCTTTCTAGCACAAAATAGGTTTCTAACCCTGCATAGGTCTGAGTCAGTTTTTGTGATGCAAGATTATATTGCATCTAATCTTCATGGAAATGTCAGAAAGAGCTAAATAGGTATTTCCTTTGCATCTGCATCATGCAAACAGGCCTCTATGCAAACAGAACAAAAGAGAAACTAAAGCTTGGTTTTATTAGAAATCAATCAGTCACTGTGAGAAAGACAGAAATTACATTTGAATGCAGATGTCTAAAGTTACTGGTCTTTAACACCCTTGTGGCTGCAAACTGAGTTATCTTGCTGTTGTTCCAGGGGCTGCTTCCTTAACAGAAAAAAAAAATCCTTAGATCTTTTCCTACCTCCTGGTAAAAAAGACAGTGCCACCTGCAAGTAAGTAATTAAAGGAAATGCCACTCAACCAGACATAATAATCATCCACCCAAACTCCACTTTAGTAATGAAGTGAGAAAGGACACTTACTGGAAAAAAACCCCACATTTTCATCTTTTTGGATGACCTACATATTGAGAAACACAAAAAGGAAAATTTGGCTTGTATTTGTGGAAATCACAGCAGTCTAAGGGGCTGCCCTGACTCTAAACCATTATATCTGTTCCATACATCACTTCAGTAAAACTGAGTTGGTTTAAATCAGTAGGACTGCAGAAATCTGACTAAAGTCAGAGTCTGTGTGAAGTCAGGTCTGACAGTGTCTCCAGCAGACTATCCTGCATGAAAATGTGATAGCGAATCAACAGAATTCATGCTGAAAGGTCAAAAGTAACAATGACTGTGTAAGCAGTATAGCTCACAACCATTTGTATCCATGATACACACTGTTTAACTGGTCTGTTGATATACCTTGCCTTCAGTTTTATGAGCTTTCAGTCGTGCTCTACAACGGCCGCAAAGAGAACATCAAATCTCCAAGCAACTCAGCTCTTGTAATCCTGCCAACAGTACCGCTTAGCTCCGGATACATCAACGTCTAATTGCCACAAATATAGATTTGTTTTTAGCATCACTGGCAGTCCACAGTCCTGTCACCATCTATGTAATAGACAGCTAAGAACACAGCCATGAGAAAACCCGGAGCTGACTCAGCTGTTGTAGGATCTGAAGACAGAAATTTCCAAATCACTGTACATCCTGCTTGCTGGGCTCTTACAGAGAGGATAAAGGGAGAGAACATGTTAGAAATTTCTGTGTTTCATGTCACCCATGGCTAACAAGCCAAAACCACTAATTTTTGAGTTTTGAAACTGTCTAACTTGAGGAATTTCTTTTCATAGTCCCATAAAATTATTTCAATAGCAGTTCATGTATAGCAAATGGAAGCTTCACAAGAACCTTATTCCCCCTCTGGAGCTTTGGGACCCAAAGGAGTAGGGTCCATGGCTCCTCCTACTCTGCAAATGCAGCTGGGATACTGGGAATATTGTCCACAGAGGATTAAGGATAACATCTGGCCATGACCACAAATACAGTGTCACAATCTTTGGATGCCCATTGGAAACATCAGCCAGTAGAGATTTGTAGATTGATTTCTGGTCCCTGTTCCAATGCTAGAGGCTGTTCCAGAAGTCACGGGAAGATAGCCAGCTGCAATAACTAGCTTGCACAGGAGAAGCCATAAGAGGTGAGAGAGGAGCTGTCTATGTGCACCCAGAACAATCCTGAGATGTGATGAGGTGAGTGCAGCACAAGGGACGTGCTGTACTCCAGTGAGCTTAAGACAGCCAGGCTCAAGGACCTTAAAAACAATAAAAGTTTAAAAAAAAATCCACGGAGCTCCTTTTATGAGCATCAAAGACCACATGCAGATCATGCTGCTTAATGCCCTGAGAGACATCTGCAACTTAATCTATCAAGAAAAAAATCAGCAGACAACTGATACTGCTCATCTCCACTCTTTTAAAATACATAGAACACAATACTGGTTAGAAACTGCATAATAATATTTTCCTGATAAAGTGCTTTTTTTAGTTTCTTCAAAACTGAAGAGACAAAACAATATGTGATCAAAGAGCGTTGTTCCAGAAATATGTAAGCTCCTTATGGCTAAATATTTCCTCAATAATCGAACAGCACAAAGAAAAAGATAAGATTGATTGTCACTACTGATGACCAGAAGTACACAAGTACTGTCTCCTCCATGCTCAAAGTGGTGCAGTTTAACTAGAACTACTTTCTGAATGAGGGAAGAAGACTATTATTTAGGTCCTGCCTTCTTTCAACGTGTTTAGTCTGCCAGGCACATGTGGGTTCCTTCTGGGAAAGCAACAGGTACCCATCAGAGTCGGCCAGAGAAGCGGTAGGACATTAAAAGAGCATTTCATTTGGTAACAGAAAACAGGGTCAGTACTTTCCAAAATAAGTAGCATCATAAAATCTTATTTTCTTCTGAACCTACTTGATCACTATAACACACAAGAGTAGCTTTGTTAGCGCACCTGCTCTGCCACACATGGACTCCCCCTCTAACAAATAATTCTGAGTTTCGAGTTGGTAATTTTCTTGTTCCAGCCTCCCACATTCCAGTGTGGTATGATGGGAAAGACACTGCAATTTCCGTAGCATCACTGCAGTTACCATTTTCCACACAACCAAAGTGTTTTAACAGTTTCTCTACCCTCACCTTTTATTGGTATTCATGAAAGTTCTACTATGACAATTATCAAACTGTGATAAATACACTCTAAAGACTCTAACAGAAGAATCAATTTTTTTAAAATTAGAACTGTAAATTATGAGCTAGATAACTAAATACTCTGTTACTTTACTCTTCCAGACTGTCATTACTCCTGTTTCCTCCTTCAACTATCCTACACAGACATCCCAGAGAGCAAATACTAAAAACACACAGTTCCTTTAGAAGGCAAGAGTGCAGGATAATTAAGAAAATGTTGCAAGGTTAGTTAGTAGCTATACTGATTTGGAATCAAGAAATACAGGGAGTCAAAAATTATAAGTGAATTGACTTGAGAAAAATTACTAGGAATAATAACAGTAAGCAGAAAAAAACCAGACTCATTTAGCAGCACTGACACCATCACTGCCCAGGTTATCAACACCAGTGCAATGCTCAAACACTCCTAATGTCAGAAGCCCTCTCTCACCTCCCCAGTGCAGTCAAGTCCTGGGAGGCACCAGGGGGGCATTCTGAGTGGCTACAGAATAATTAAAAGCTTGAACCAAAAATCATAAGCCCCATATAAACCACTGAATGACAGACACCATAAGAGCATGAAGAGAAAAGAAGCAACTGTCTTGGCTAAAAGGCAAGTTAATGGCTACTGAAGCAAGTGACCTGGCTAGGTCACAAGGACTTTTCATGGCTCAAAGGTTGACCCAGTGGTTGGGCTGTCCCCTGTCTCAGGAAAGCCAGGATTTCACCTCATTACAACTCTTGCTTACCTGGTAATCACCTCTCTTTTACTTTCAGAAACAAATGAGATGTGCTAAGGAAAGTAGCATAACAAAGTGATGACTGTGTACCCTTCCCAGCATCAGCATTTTATTAAAGAGGTTTATTTGCCAGCTTATTTTTACAGGAGCTCAAGAGGCCTAACTGCATATTTGAGAGCCTGTGTTCTGCTCCAGTTTTTGATGACAAAATGCCAAAGTTGAACATGCAATACCAAACATTCCAGAAACCTCCAGCACAATAGCCGCTCTAAATGATGTCTTACTTTTCCTGCTCCACCATTCATATAGAGCAGCAAAAATGTTCTCGTTCAGTTTTTTCTAAACCTAATAAGACACAGTAATGGTATACAGTTACCACTTCAGCATGGGAAAGCAAACAAGCAGACTCACCCAGTTCTTCAATTCCATAGTTTGCAAAGCTACTAAGATATGCAGCAATTCACACATCTTCTAGTAGATTCATCTATGTACTACGTACAGAGACAAGTACAAATTACCCCCCTAATCCATATACAGAGGAATCTGTTTCCTATGTTGCATAATGGATTATTTGTAAAACATTGAATTGTATTTCCCCCAAATAAACTGCTTAAAATAGCCAGAAGATCACTGTAAAACCAGTATATCAAATAGGAGTTGAGAAATAGGAAAAAACCCTTTTCAATGAAGACAAACCAAAAAAAATACTGAAATACAATGTATTTCTACTGCACTGTCAGGAAGGGTCCCCAGTTCAGGATTAGGTCTCATGGTGCAAGCTGCAGTACACAAACACTGCAAAGCTTGAAGAAGAGAAAAAAAATTTGCTCAAAAGCTGCAATAATCAAACTTTATGGACAGAGAAATCATGAATATACAAAAAAGCTGCTAAACAGAAAAGCACATACCATTATGGTCAGTTCAGTAAGGTAGCAATTAGCATACCAGCTGCCCAGTCATTCATGCGTGCTGTACAGGCAACTTGATAGATCTGGTTTTACAGAACGGTTTGAAAGAGGGCCTGTGACCAACTTTGAGGAGACCCTAATGAAACCATGAAGAAATACATGGGAGTTATTTGAAAATGCTACCATAGCCTAGGGACTTTCAGCACACCTCTCAATGCAAATGTCATAAAGAAGCACTGTAATTCACAGCAGAGCAATGTAAATGTTTCCAAATCTGAAATGCAGTTGACCTAAACTGTCTAAATGAAGGCAATTTTGGAACGACCCCACAGCACTGTGCTCCACAAAACCTTCATGCACTAAGAAACTCCTCTAAAGACCAACAAATTCACTGGATGTCTTTCGAATGCCTGTGTTATATTAAGTCAGCAACTTAAAGGATGTTTCAACAACCCACTTCATTCCTCCAAACCAATATATTGACATTTTTTAAGTTATCAAAAATGGTATCAAAACATAATGGAGACTTTATGTTTAGGTGCAACTGAGACAAAGTGGATGCAAGTGAGGTCATCAACTAGAAACTGCTGGAAAACTGAGGAATCTGTTTGGGCAGGGAGATATCTGGGTGATACAATAAATGGAAAGGTTCCAGGTTATGTAAGAGCACTTAAATGAGGGGGTTTCTGTAAAAAAAAAAAAAAAACAAAAACCTCACACTGACAAATCCCCACAAACAAACAAAACACCAAACACCAAACCTCTCTTATTCCTCTTGCTCAGAAATTCGCATTTCTTTCAGTCCCACATAGTTGAAATTTACCTTCTCCTCACTTTTTCAGTTTTTACTCAGACAAAGCAAAAGTTGTTTTTCTGCAAAACCTCCAGTTTACCCACTACAGTTTGAAAGATGCTTCACCTTTCAGATTCCCAAACTAATAACTAACAAATTCAACCTAGCACGAGTGCCTGAAGGTTCGACATGGTGTTAGTGCTTGACACCCTCACAGACACACCTTCAACGAATACTCACAATCACATGGAAAGAGGAAGGTAAGTTCTGATATATATGGATACGTATAAAAAAAGTAATATATAAATGGACATAAACATATCTATGAATGCATATGGCTGCAGTTACACTGTGTTCCAAAGACCTATAAAAAGTAATTTCTTAAGGCAGGTACACAACATGGAGAACACATTGCAATCAATTTTATTTATTCATTTTTGGTTTATGGGACAGTCTGACATGTTCAGTTACTCCATTTCGGTATGGAAATCAAAGCAGACACGAGATACCAAATAGTACAATACAAAGAGGTTACTACTTCAGCATGATTGAGCTAGGAACTCTTAAAGCAGACTATATGGTTATGAATCACTCAACAGAAAAAATCTAATCTAAATAATGAGCTATTCTAAGGAAATAAGTGATGCATTTTTTCATCAAATAGGTGTGAACTATTTTACAATAAGCTTTTTTTCTTCCCGTCCTTCCCCAACAGGAACAGATTGTGATGATTATAACCAAGGTTTGGTATTCAAGTTCTAATTCGTTGATGATAACACACAAAATCCTTCCTAAATTATTGTCAAGAAAAAAAGCCTTGGCTACATAACAGTGCAAGGCATTACTTCATACATCTGGAAGAATCCCAGAGCTTCTACTTCTGTAGTTCTTTCACATCCTTTATGGTAGCATATCCAGCGATGCAGTATTTGGTCTACTTTTATAAAGCTTTTGTAAAGCTTTATAAAGTTACTTGGCCTCCTTTTTTGTTGATTATTAAGTGCCTTTGTTCTTGACACTTGAACAATTTCTAAAATCTGCTTTCCAATTAGCTTTAGAAAACTAATGTGTTACTTTGCTAGGCACTTCTTAAGAATTTGACCCTTTTCTCTAAAAAAAATTTCAAACAACCCCTTATCAGAGATTAATAAGTTTCCTATTTTCAATTAGGTTCTTTTCGCTTGTTGTAAAGGCTGCTGGGCATACTAAGATACTTAACACAAGTTCTATAGTACATAAAAGCTTTATACTTGGCATCCACAAGCATCCAAGTGCATCTGCATTAAAAGTAGACAGGGATAAAGTAACATAGGTATTTATATAGGTTATGCCACCTCATCCACATTGTTAACTGAACTTAGACTAAAACTCACCTTATACAATTCTGGAATGCTCACATATTAATGTATTTTCTATTTTTGCAGTATGCTAATGCTACAAAGTAGTTGTGTACCACTATTTTTTAGTGTAACACTACACTCTAAATGTACACTACAGTGTATCACTGCAAAGGCTCCTGGTTTGCTCCACAGTTTCACTGGAAAAAATATGCAGTTTCACGCTTTGAAACTCAACAAAGAGACTGCAAAGGTCTACAAACAGATGGCTCTGTACTTGTGCTAGTGACTCTGGAGCACAGCACTGCTGCTAAAGGTCCTTCAACATCTGGCTGTTTGCAGTGCAAACTCACTGACTGATGCACAAAACATGATTGCAGGGTTTTGCATGAAAACAAGATGAACTCAGAAGTCACAGTGAACAGTGATTTACAAGTTCCCTTGGCAGCTGTTATTGTATAAAATTTAAGTATATGGTCTACTTGCAATTAATTATATCTACATCAGGTTCCATCTATGGTCCACTTCAAATACAGCACAAAGGACATCAGGCCATGAATAGGGCTATACTTTAAAACGACCTTAGCTCAGGGACAGAGTAGTTGCTAAATAGTGTGTTTCACTTCCAGGTTTATCACCTTCTACAGGAGAACTGATGCAGTTCATTGTCAAAAAAATTCCTGCCTTACAGGTAATGTCTATATTGGTCATAAAACACCCAAGTCCAACGTTTTTCTACACTGATTAATTGTACATAAAGTAACCTTAGTGGAGATGATAAATACAGAATTGACTGCCAGCACCAGCAACTGAATGTGATGAGGAGCTGAAGGTGAATTAGACAAACCTCAGACACGACAAGAGCCATGAGCACATGCAGCTTCCAGGAAGAAAACTGGTGGGCCAAGTTTGACTAGGTCATCTGTCTTTCACTAACAATAAATGTTTTATTCTTCCCAGAAATCTGACAAGAGTAAACTTGAATGGTTTTCCTTCCAAGGCAAACAAGGCACATGCCTCTTGTCTAACATACATTAGTGTAAAAAGAAAATGGTCTGGATAATAATGATGTGGTGATAACTCACCTCATTATTACCAGGGCTTTGTCATCTCAAGAGTTCTCATTTCCTTAGAATAGTAGATAAAATATAAAAGGTCCATTTGTGTAGCACAGCAGTGGTTAATGTTCACTACGGAAGGCAGAAGTAATCCCTCTTCTGCTGTGGTCTACACACTGCTGCAGTAATTGGTTAAAAGGCTCCTGCCTACTCTTCCTGTGGAAAGGAAACAATTGCCCTCGTATCTGCAGGGCAGAAACAGCTGATGTAGAGAACAGTGCCCATTTCTCCTTGGCTGGTTTTGTGCTGAAAATAAAATAGATATTAAATAACAAACAGGAAGGAAGACCTTGGAGACAGGAGCTTGTCTCTAGAGGAGGCACCGTATAAGCACTAAATGAATCTCTCCACTGCTGCTTACAGGCAGCAAACACTTCGCTTGGGAACAGCTGTATGTAGGACCCTTCTGGTACACACAGATAGGAGGGATGGGGTAAGCAAACCGGGCTACACATTAATCCTACCCACCAAATAGAAAAGAAAGACTCCCCTATAGAAAATAAAAGGGGTTAAACATTGTAACTGAATTCTCCTCATCAGTAACAGTAACATATGACTATATTCTAGTTTTTGATTACTTACAGTACATCTTTTTTTTTTTTTTTTCCTTTTTTCCAACCCTAATTTCAGGCACACTAGACCCAAAAGCTTGGTTTACAAGATCAAAGAACTATGTATTTTCTTCTCACCCCTTCAATATGGTCAGCCAGGTGTCTCCTTGCCACTGCACTGTCCTCATTACTGTGATATATAAGAATAAACATATTTATGCTCTGATCTAGCGGACAAAAGGTGCTCATAGATCAGTCCTTAGTGGATTTGCTGTCCATGAAACCTGTCTGCAACCTTCTAAGGAACATTTCACATCTCACCTCTACTGAAAATGAAGGTATTTGTTATTCAGATGTCAGCTCAATGTCTCCCTGCGTCTCCTTAAAACTCTGCAGAAACACAGGCATATGCCTTCAAGAAACCTGCCTAACATCCACAGTACTATGATACTGATGCCTTTAAAGATAAACATATGTATGGCAGCCTGCAAAATTGTATCTTTTGTTAAGACCAGGATAAAAATGTAGAATGAATGAAAAAGTCTCTAAAGGGGGTGCTAAACCCTTCAAAACAGTAACAGGGAGTAGTCAGCACATTAGTAGGTGGTCCTGTGCCGCTTCCACATCCACAAATACTTTTGAAGGCAATGAGAACATGGGTTCACAGGGAATAAGAGAAGGTATAGACAGAACATACACCTTACCTTTCTCCCATCTCATAAGCCCCATCTTTAAGATACAGCTAAACCAACACAATACTACATATTCCACATCAATCCAATGGCAATAATTGAGCACAAAAGGTGTTAAAAATTATGTATTTGGAGTATTTATGCACGTTTCCATACTGTTTTCTATCTCCAATGAAATTAAAAGAATTACTATTTATATATGGTAATGTAACATGTAATAATAATAGCATATAATAATGTCTTTCAGAATATGCAATATTAAAAATAATATTATAAATAATGAAGTATAGATATATTTCTAATGCATTTTAGAATGTATGTACTTATAATAAGATAGTAAAAGAATAATTATTTTTCTTTATGAAATAAGTCTTAAGTTTTATTTCTGTATACTAAAAATTACTACTTAACTTATGGACTGTTTCCTCTTGACTTGCTTCCATCATCTAGTACAAATGAAAACTCACATGCAAAGCACAGAAAAAGTTGCAAATGAACTGTTACTGATTTGCCACCACTAGACACCACTTAAATAAATGTAACCGGCCACTTCAGCAAAGATCATCATGTTACCACCATTCAATGGAAAGAGTTAAAATCACAGAAACAAAACTGTTGGAAGTGAAGAATTCTGCAAAGCACACAACTCTGAAGCTTGTTTTGAGTTTTGTTTGTGTCCTTGGCCCCCCTAGCCCCTCCTCACCTACCCACCATGACAGTGCGAAACCCACCCACACTCCCTCCACCATAACTGCTGAGGAAGGAAAGACCCCTGCCACACTTAGTCTGGACTGCTGCCTGCAGGCTGCTGCCTGCAGTACTGCCACTGCTTCCCTCCAAAGGCGGGCTTGGGACAGAGTAAGGTGCTCACTTTGGGTTGCCTCCTTTACCCAGTGACCTTTAGGATACCTGTTCTCCTTCTGAACTTCAATAAAATTGTCCAAGACAGTTTGGCATACAAAAAGATATATAATCAATAATATAAACTTGCTACTGTCATGGAAGAAGTCTCAAAGCCAAGTAAGCCAGTGCACCTGATGGGGTTGGGTACTGCAGACAGGTTAGCAAGAAACAGAAAAGTGGCTTTGGGAACTAGAGGAATAAAGGAGGTGGCTGATGCTGAGAGAGAAATCCAGCTGAGTATATTTTTGTATTGTCCCAGGAGCTGATCACATCATCAGTGGCTATGGAGGAAACAGGAAATCCCAAACGACTTAACTTTGCTAGTAAATTAAGACTCTAAGCACATTACCAAAGAAATCCTGGATCTATTGAACTGAAGAGGTGCTATGACATTAATGTCAATGTACTTACAATTTCACCCTTAGCTGCACTAGGATCCTACTACGTGATTTATTATTACAGCCTGGATTGCAGGGTCTTATTTGGTGTATTGGCTTTCATTTAATTTTTAAAGACTGATTTAAATACAGCAAATAAATTGTGTCTCTGTATTAAGTTTCCATGACTTTTAGTTCATGATGTAGCATTTTGGCACAGGATTGCGGACTGAACTCTGTCTCTAATTAGGTGTGCAGCACTCTCATTTACTTAAATGGGATCTACTCGTGTCTCTGGAGGGACAAGTGAAACAAATGGTTATACTTGTATCTGAAAAAAGTATTTTTGTTTTTAGTAAAAAAGCTTCACCAGTGACTCCTTGAGAAGAGCAAAGATGAAGGATTACATTCTGAACTAATTTAAGGCTGAAGATACATATTTATGGCTTAGCTGATCTAACATCTCTGGGCAGCTGGAAGGGGGGGACAGGGGGGTGGAGCACCTCCTCAGTTCTCCTGTCCCCCATCCTAACTACATACCCTGATCTCACTCCCGATGCATAAGATCATAGATGAAACAATTTGCCCTCTCATCTCATTCCCCAACACCAAGGTTAATTTTCTCCTGTTTCAGTGAGTCTTTAACCAGTGTGGGAAAAGAAGAAAAGGAGTATAGTGGGTTATTAGATCAGTATAGTCATAATGTGCAATTCTACCCTAAGTCAGCCTTACTGCAGTAAAAAATAATGGAAACACCTGATTTATGCTTATTGGTTAAATGCCTTGCCCAAGGTCACAAAAGAGGAATGCAGTGGACCTGGATACCCTCATTTCCCAACTGGCACTTACATGCTTCAGTGAAGGCTGTGCCTTTCTCCTTCAACAGATAGATTTTCATACCCCTTTACCTTTAAGGAAGTAAAACACAGAGAGCCCTCGTTTCCTTAACTAGATGCTATTACCAACGGCATTCACATTATTCCTCCTATCAAGTATAGACAGAGGCACCAGGAGCCACATCCCACCTTTTGGCTCAGCCAGCTGCTGCCTCCAGCTTGCCCCATCCCCCCCATGCCCACCTCTACCCTGGCCTCCATAGGGACCTCCGCTGCTGTGGGGGCCATGTGGCACCCTGCAGACTGAGATGCATTAACCAGGCACATGAACAAGGGCGAAAGATGCAAATGATAAAACCAAAAGAAATCCACTATCTCATGCTTTGCAGCATGAAGTTAATGGCTGAGAAAAAAAAACTTAACGATACGACACAGGCACATAAAGTTGATGGAAAATTCACCTAAAACCACTTGTAAAACTGTGTTTTGTTAGTGATTCTCCCTATTGGCATTATCTGCACAGATTTATGGGCTGAAGTGATTCCAACAGCAAATACAAATGCTGAGGGAAAACACTGTGTCTAAGCTGTTATGCCAAATCCAGCCTATAATTAAGTTTGCATAGTTTTGACAGCTGAATTAAAATATTCTGTAAATTCCCCAGATCGCATTTCAGATCAAGATCGATTGAAATCATGAGCAGTACTCACGGAGGTGTGTGAACTCCTGCCCTGCTCAGGTGTCTGAGCCCCGTGCTGATGCCAGCACTTCGGTGGTGGCACCATCTGGTAAGGCAATGCGGCCCTGTGAAATTTGCTTCACAGGCAGACTGGGTTTGGAGGCAGAAAGTTTCCCAAGTTAGCCCCTAGCTGTGACAGCTTTTCCATCATCCAACGATATCCTCTCAATAATCCGGTCACGTATTTACTAAGGAGGATGGCACCGGGACGGCTCAGCTGTAATGGCCATGAGAGCACACAGCCATAACGACTTCTGCTGGATTATCACATCCATTCCTTGCAGCCAGTCAGGCATAGGAGGTGATTGATTTTTGGAAGCAACCTCTTTGCTCACACTGCTCCAGAATAGCCTTCCAGTTACCTCAGCAGTGAGAGCCTCTTGCCTAAATTCACCCAAGCCAACACATGCTGGCTGGACTTCTGGCCCTTTGTGCCCCTCTTTTTCATCCATCTAATAAATTTACAGAGAAAATCAAACACCTCCAACATCAAAGATCTTCAGGAAGGGATACCATTTTTCCAAGATGTGCTGCTTGTTCCCCCTTAGCCCAAATTCCCAAGATGGCCCCCCCACTCTTCTC
This sequence comes from Megaceryle maxima, assembly GCA_024605025.1. Lineage (NCBI taxonomy): Eukaryota > Metazoa > Chordata > Aves > Coraciiformes > Cerylidae > Megaceryle > Megaceryle maxima. The sequence continues at coordinate 46,106 of JANHGN010014281.1, forward strand.
TCTTTGGAGTCATCTCTCTCATTAAAGCATGCAGCTAAATTAGGAAAGGTGACTATTGCCCATGAGGGACATAAGGCTCCTGCCACAGGCAGGCAGGAGTGCAGACATCAGCGGGGCCGTGGCCTGAGCCCAGCCTGAAAGCAGCACAAGTCCTCATCCTGGCTGCTAAGCAGAAAGGACCATGCTGATATTTTCCTAGATGTTTGATTGGTTTATGTTCCTGACTTGTAGATACTCATTATGGATGAGGGATCTTCTCTAAACTGTCACTGTGAAGGTAAGAAGACAGTATCTCTTGCTTTCCCCTCCTCCCACTTCATGGGCTGTAGCTACCACAGGGGCACAGATCCTTCAGGACACATTTTCCCTACCCTTCAAGTCTGCCACTGCTATGAAATACTACATTGTTTTGTAGCTGCTTGGTAAAGCTCTGGACCACACCACTGTTCAGTTTGAATTTGAATGTTGTCCTTCTGTTTCAAGAGATGGGTAAAATTATGCACATGATCTAAATCCAACATTGGTCTTCTTGTAGAACTAATGAGCTCTGGACCAGCATTACATTAAATTTCAGTGTGAAAGGTATTTTCTGTTTCAAACCGTTTCAGCATTTGATTAAAGGCTTATTAGAAATTAACATAAAATATGTTGACATTTAAAAATTGCCATTGTAATTTTGTCAATTCAAATTCTAAATTAACATGATTATCAAAACAAGCAAACCGTAGCATAAAACTGTTAGCTGATACTCCTAACCACTGGCTGTAATCTGATCTATTAATCAATTAACTAAAGAAACGTAAAATAGACTCAAGCTTCAATTACACATAAAGCAAGTTTTATTTAAAAAAAAACCAATTTATATGCAAGTCAAAGTTGCACTGCAAGCATGAAAGAGTATAATATTTTGGATAATTGGTTTTAGGAAAAAATACAAATTACAAAAATATCTCCAAAAGAAAGTATCTTTAACTGCATACGAAGTAGTTTATGATTATTTCCTGTAATTAAAACCGTGATTTTCTGGGACTAAGCCTTTTTGCAGATGAGTAAGGTATTTTTGATTCACACAATCCTCGCTAAACCAGAAAAACAGAGTAGTTGTTGTATTTAAATGCACGATCATAGACTTGGTTTTTCATGTTTTATTTATATCCAACCCAAATGTAATTACAAGCCTTTGTGTAAGATCTCAAAGGGCCATGACAAGGCTGCCCAGATGGCCTCTTCCCTGCAATGGCACAGGTTCAGGTCAGAAACCTTGGGTTTACTCTGGGTCTTGTTCCCAGACTGTGTGGTCCCTCCAATGAGATGGACATAGCAGCAGGAGACGGAGAGGAGTCTCCATGCCCCTGGAGGTGATGATCACATGGAGCCAGTTCTACTTACTCTGTGGTGCTCCACTTGGTTACGGAGTAGCTCCACCTATTGCCTTCACCACCACTCCCTCAAAGTCCTTGGGTAAGTCCACAAACTGCCTGGTCTTTGTCTCTGCATTTTTTGAGCTGATTACAGGCCATGTATCTTCCTCCTGGGATACTCTCAAGGTGAGTTAGCTTCCTAAATCTGGTTAAAGAGGACACTCTGGGGAGATCTGAACAAGCCGGAAACAGATGAGATATATCTTTAGCTAATGCAGAGCAATCTAGGACACAGTGGGCAATCTTATGGCTACCAGATGCTAACATGTTTGAGGACTTTCCTACTTTGAAAGCAGAACCACCTTCTTCTAAGACCACTGGTGAATGATGGCCTGGTTTTATTCACTTAACACAGATTTACCTCTTAGACTTAAGCTAAGGTCTTAAAATCTAAGTTGCAGTTTCATTTCTGAAGAACACTGTGAATAAAAACCTTCCAGTTCTCTCAACCTAACACTATCAGTGTTCTGGTATTCCTCTTCATTTCCACATGGTACATGACAGGCTAAAGCATATCTAAGCCAATCCTGTGATCTTTTAGTGAATGAGAACCCCAAAAGAGGAGGAAGCAGCCTTGTGCTCTCTGCCTAGCATCCTCCCAAACTTCACGTCATTATCTCAGGGGCACAGTGCACTTGACTGCTATGCAGATCAGCTATTTCAAATACGGCTAAAAAATAAGAGTAGATCTTAAAATCTAAACACCAGGGGCAGAACAGCACATCTTGAGCTCTGTCTCTGTGTGTGAGAGAGATCACCTTCCAAATCTTTCAAGCCACCTTTGTGGCAAGTGAAAGCACCTTCCCCTGGGTCTGCATCAGAATTGGAGCATCTCTACAAAAATGGAAACCAAGATGCTTGATCCTCACTAAGCAATAACGTCCTTCTTTACAAACACTTGGGAAGAGAAGGGACACCGAATTTCCTCTCTGAAAGCCCAGTATGTTCCCAGACTAAGGGATATCCATGCCAGGATGAGATATGCAAACAGGAGGACAGGATCAGCAAATGCAGCAGTGTCATGGATAGTCTCTTCCACTAGATCTAAGTTTCTTGAAGACAGGGAAATGCTAAGTTCCCTGTCACAGAAGCTGAGTGGCAGAGCTTGCCTGCCCACTGTATTAAAACATCCCCATTTGTGGTTCTGCTGTACGGATCGTCACTTCTGAGTCTGCATCCTTCCTCAGTTGAAGGCACACTCTGGAAAGGCTCCTGGCAGCAGCTGCAGAGAAGAGGGAATGGGGGTGTTCATGCCAGGGCAAGGAGGCACTGGCCTGCCACTCTGGCATGCAGGTTTGCAAATCAGATGTGACACAAGTAAATGTAGGGCACTGTTTCATAACCACTGCTCAGCACTGCACCAAAGACAGCCAGAGAGACAATACGGATGTGTAACTGACTCACCTTTTACTTCCACCCTGCAGTTACTGCCTTTCTGTTTCCACCATTAGCAGAAAACAAAGAGGTCTACTCACTTCATCCTGGGTGACAACAATATGGAGGAATATGTCCAAGCCTCTCTTTGATAAAATCAATTGACTTCATGTTTACACCTTGTGAAATGCAATGCTAGCAAAGCCACGAGACATGGTGCGATTTCACCCTGCAAATGCTCAGAGGCACAAGGACAAAGACAAAATGCCTTTGGGAGTTGCCTGAGGAACTAGTCAGTAGCCCACACAGCACAGCACGGCTGTGGTTTTTTTCTGCTACTAGAAAATGATTAAATTTAATTTGTTTTAAATACAGATTCTATTTGAAGGCTTACATTTTTCCTGAAAAGTTTGGGATGGTATTTGCTGTGTACAATGGTTACACCTCACAAGGAATGCATTTATGGCATTTCCTCCTGCAAAGAGGAGGAATTTCCCTTTGTGTGGTGAAGTATCCCAGTCTAAGCTGTATCCTCCGCCTATTCTCCTTATTACAAAGACCTCTCCATTAATAAAAGTGAGTTAAAAAAAATAGGTGACAAACTTTTATAACTCACTCTCTATAAATAAGGTATCGATTACTACATTTCTTTCTTGTGCTTTTTTTCTCCAAGACTTGATCCTCTCAGACCTGATCCAACAGCAATGTTGTGTGGCTGAGGGACCAGTGTGAGCCTTGCTCTCTTACTGAGAAGCTGGGAATCAATTAAGACAGGCTGTCCCTATCCCCTGCTCCTCTCTCCCAGAAGATCTGTTTAGGATGACTGAGACAAAACCAGCTGGTCACAGGTCACCTTTGTTCTCAGGACAGGAGAAAGAACGTAGTTTTAAACCTGGTATCTTTCCGTTCCTGCCCACTGAGCTTACCTTTCTGATAAACTTTACCTGGTCAGCCCTTGCTTCTGTGATGATCTTTATGGTTTATACAGTGGGAGCGGTGTGTTGATGTAAGTGATGGGCAGTCAGACAGGCCACACAGTTAAAGGCTTCAGCCACTGCTGAAGGAGGAAGCTACAGGCCCACAAATGCCCCAAAAGATTTTACAAAAAGACAAGTAGAAGAATGTGCTTCCTTTAAAGTGTTCTTCTAGAAATGGGAAATACCTCTGCCTCACTGGAGATGTAAGTATTAAGTCTTCCTTCTTTCTGTTAATCTAATAAAAGCTAGCCAGGAGGATACTACTTGTCCCAGAAGTGAGATTGGAGCTTTAGTGTTGGTGATTAAACAGTGCTGGAAATAAGATGATGCGTGCATGAACAGTACACTTAAATAGCGACATTCAAAAGACCCTGGACAAGATTTCCAAGACCTGGAATAGGAATGGATTCTTTTTTCTTTTTGAAAACTAATGAATCATTTTCTTTCTTTCTCACATTTTAATGCACTTCCTCTACAGATCTCACCACAGCCTTCCATGGTTGAGTTTTTTTTCTGAGGCAAACTCAGGAAAAAGAAGCTCTGGTGTTAGAAAACACCAGTTCAGGAGCCTCATGGAGGCAAAAAAAGATACAACAACAGCTGAGCTTAACAACAGACTCTGTTTTCAAGTTGGAATTAGAAAAAAACATGTGAGGCTCATACCAAGAACCAACTTTGCATGTAGCTTACATGGAGAAAAAAAAAAAGCCAGACTTATGATCTAATTAAACTAAATTGTATACCAGACTACTGTCAATTTCATGTATTTTCATCTTTTTTTAAGGTTTGACACAATGTTCTTGATCACTAAGAGCCAAAACCCCTGCTTTCACTCTGCTGGCCACAAAACCTCCAGGAAAGGAAACCAGAAAGGCACTTGGCCACAAAACCTCAAAAGCAGCTCAGACACACTCTGCTTCCTTGTTCTCCAGGTTTACAAATCAGATCTCTCAGACAAAGTTATTCATGAGTAAGCAGGCCATGAAACATGAATTTATTCTTTCTGCTCTTTAGCTAGAATAATTTCTAAGGATTTAAAGTCTACATGCTACTCTTATCAACCACTATCAAAGGAAGCTTTAGTTCATAGAAAGAAAGAAAGAGATCATAGATTACAACCAAATTCTTTGCCCGGTTCATTTGGGTTTCAATGACCTTCTGTGACCAAAGCAACACAGAAAGTGCTGAAAATCAGCAGAAAGGCACTAAGAGTATATCCCAGAAAGAAAGGTCTTTACCCCCATAAACAAGTATCCAAACGTATACATAGCTTGCATGTGGATAATAATCTTACTGAAGAGTCAGAATGTTTAGATAAATATATTACCAAATATGTTTTCTTGCATATGTATGCATTCTTAGGGAAGAAACAGAAGTCAGACTGTCAAATCCTATTAGCATTTAAAATTACATTAAGTAATATTAACTTATTCTAAATTTATTTTGCAATCACTTATGCAAATACAGTCCACTTTGTAAATGAGTACCAAGACATCATCTTTTTCATAAGATGTCAACAAAGACAAAGTAGTTTATGACTATTGGGTTACCTATTACTGTCATGGATTTAGTTACATTTTCTTCTGGGGAAAAAACCCACTACCAACAACAAAAATGAAACAAAACAAAATAAAACAAAACAAACAAAAACCATGGGACAACAAACAACTAACCCACAAAACAACAACCAACACACCAAAGAAGAAATGAAGTACTGACCAAATGTACAACATCAGCAAGAGGATAAGCTGAAATAAAAGGGTAACTTTTCTCTAAGCTTTTTGTCTAAGTATTTAATTCATCACTTATGCAAATTCTTATTAATAGTGCTTCTTTAAAGGCAACAGCAGCTATGTATGGTAAAGCACAAATTTAATAGTATGGCCAACTTTAACTTACGTTTGTCTTCTTTCCTGACCTGCTCTAGCCTTCTGACATTTAAGTTTCTCAGGCTCAGTTTAGCAGGACAAAGTCAAAGGTCATATGTAAGATGATATAAGCTGCATGTCACTAAGTAGGTGAGAGTTTAACTTCGTGCAACACAAGGATGGATGGGGCCGGAAGATTTTCAACAATATACTCCTGCCTCTCCCTCCTTTGACTTTCATACTTGGAACAGAGCAAGCTGGCTGCATGCAGACTCTCATTTGTATCACAGACCAGCTACTGAAAGAAAGGAAAAACAGCTTGTCAAAGTCATACAAGCAGACGGTCAAAGCACCCTCGAGAAACAGTTCAAACAATAGCATGCCAGAGGAGAAATTACTGTCAAGAAAACAATCTTCTGGAAAACTACTTGAAGCAAGATATCTGGGAGCGGCTGGAGAAAGACAGCCTGGTGAGATTTGAAGAGCTGGAGACATTCTGGGCTCAGTGCTTATGGCAGGGGACTCAACTTTTCTCCCCAAATCTGGTGCTTCTCTTAGTGTTCTGTTGTACTTCAACCTAGAAACCCAGGGTTACTGTGGCCTAGAGATTATTTCATGAATAGCAAGGACCAGATCAAAGGTCCACCTACTCCAGTAGCCTTTTTTCACCACCAGTTGATTGAAGTAGATAATGTCACAGTTTAGGGTCAGGGCGGCCCCTTAGACCTAACAGATGCTCTCTGTTAACCCCCCTCCCTCCCCAAAGG